>MU911977.1:63013-119170 GCA_036418165.1 Cooperia oncophora
CACTCCGCCATAGCCTTCTGGAGGAGCGCCATCGAGAGATTCTGGCACTCAACCGCGATGTGGTGCCTGAGATCAGGGAAATAGTCGATTTCCCCGCCATCGTAGACCACCCTATTGAACTCCGCCCGAACAGGGTAATTGAGGGGATTCAGGTCAGGTGACCTACTTGGATATTCCATCTTCTTTAGGTACTCAGCCGCCTTCCATTCCAGGTAGGCGAGAGTTTCTCCAACGCCCTTCGAGTCCACGTGGTGGCACCAAATGCTGTAGCAGTACAAAGTTTCCAAGAAGGTACGGGCGACGACATGTGGGGAGATATACTTCTTGAGTTGGTCGATATAACCGCCAGCGCTCAGTTTCAGTCCAGGGTCCACGAAGAAAATACTGGTCTTTTCATTCAGGTGCGTCCGGTCCATACCGTCAACCCGCGCCTTGGCGACCGCCGTGAAGATGATGTCCTAGACCGTAGCGACGTTGTCGGAGCTGCTCGATGTTGGAGGTCTCCCAGATTGAGAGTACTGCTCTCCAGGAAGCTACCCATGCGTGACTCCACACTAGAAGTTTCGCAGCTGTTTGGAGGTGACATGAATTCCAAAGGTCTTCTCCAGTCAGGCTGCGACTGGAGATGACCTCATATTTTGGTGTACATGGAGGTGATGGGCAAGGGCCAGCTCCTGCTTATCGAGAAACATCTTGGGTATCTTCCGCCCTGGTACTCGTATCCACGTCTTCTCTCTGGGCTGGAATCTTTGCTGATATGTGACTCGGTCGAAGTGACTTTTTTTTGCCCCCCCCCCCTGTATATTAAGATGGAGCCATGCACATGCAGCCTTTCAGCCATAGGAGGTTTCAAAAACTGGTCGCAGGTTCTCTAACTGTACGTATGTATGTACTGGCACGAGCAAGCAGGGATGTTGGAAGCTTTATTAGACATGTTCCTGGAAAAAGCAAGAAACTTATCTACACAAAAATCGATTCTTTGAACTTCTCCACTGTTCACTTCTAACTGTAACAACCGCGCGCTATCATTTGGGTCCCAATGCAACTTCACATTATCTCTTCCTAATTTCTGCAAAGTAAGGACGATTCCGCGCTCCCATGTGATAACGTTTAGGACATCGATCAGAGAAAAAACTCTCAACAACTCCGTTCCGACAATCGTTTCGTCGATTTCGAAGTGAGTCGTGAGCTCGGCGTCCCTCTGAGACGCGCACTTCAGGATGTTACGTAATTACACGAAGGGTAGCCGTGTAATTGCACATTGCAGCCGATTACAGTACTGTTTTATTCGCCCATGGGGCGCAACTAAGGTACTCTATGTTGGCCATTACGCGTCTCAGCAGGGGTTCTTGATCATAATCGTTTTGAGGAAACATTTTTTACGCTTCTTCTGCCTTTGTACTACTGTTGGCACAGCTCTACTCGTCACTTATCAGTGAAGTATTGAAGAAATGAAGAATTGCAGAGCTGACGAAAACGACTGAATACGTTTCAGTGTCAGTTTGGAAGTTTGCAGGATTACGGAAATAGATCGATGCGTATCTAATCCTTTTCGTCGATCTGCAGTTCTTGGCACTATTCACCCGTTACTGCACAGTTTCCGAAGTTGAGGCCACATCTTCGATTCTTCTGGAAGTTCGTCTCCAGGGGTACACTGAACACGAAAGTCACATCGGTTCAGCCGGAGATATTCTAGTGCCTGCGCCATAGCCATCAGTGGCGAAATACTCTAAGTCACCAAATTTGCTGAAAATTTGTCTACAGGGGTACTATGACTTCCGGAACATGAACATCGTATGCGTTACATTTTGAACCACCTAAAGCTATATTCATACTTTGGGGCAGTGTCCGCCAGCAACGGTGAAGGACGCTGGCATTTGCTAGCCCGATATCTACATTATTCCTAACCGCTGGCGCTGGCGCTGAAACGCTGGCGGACGCTGCTGCGGAAAAAAATGAACGGTTGTTTTGATTCCAGCGCATGTAGCGTGGACTGCCGTCTGCTTCGTGCCGATCAGTGGGCTAGCGCAGTCAGGGAGACCCGACGCGAAAAAGCTGCCCTTTCTGGGTGCCTGTGTTAGTGATCCTTCTCATTACTGAATCAAGAGATCTCTATTGCATGGGAAGGACGCTTTGACACGACCCACGCCTGCTTTGTTGAGAGTGTTCACTCGAGAAACAACAACACCCAAAGTAAAGATCACAGAAGACATCAAGAGCTGTACAAGCTCAAAAGATAAGGAACCCCGGGGCGATGAGTCTGTTCCAACGCCGCTGAAACAATATACAGATAGTACTCAAGAAATTTAAGTGCCTTCTTCAATTTGATAAACGAGATTAATCGGAAAGCTAACCTGGAAAAACATATACTTTTGCTCAATGAGTAGCTCTAGAGTGTGATCAGAAAAGCTTCACGGTTTTTACGACAAATGATGAGGACAGCCGTTAAGAAAGTGGTACAAAGTCAGAAGAAGTATGAAATGATTCCTTGATGGTGATTATGACAAAGAACCCCCGTTAAATCGCAACACGGGGTACCTCAGTTGCGCCCCATGGGCGAATAAAAGCAGACGTGGGATTACGGTCATCGCCCATTGTACGCAAGTACACGGCTACCCTTCGTGTAACATCGTACTTCAGAATACATCACATTGCAAGGTGGTCGGAATGAATTGACCACCTTGCCTGATCAGGGATATCTCCATTATTCTGGATGGCATTGAGGCTCCGCCGTGTTTACCGGGCCTGCATATAGACGGACTATCATCCGCCGTGTTTACCGGGCCTGCATATAGACGGACTATCATCTGCTTATTGATTTCTGCTCAATTGCAGGACAAGCAGTTTGACTACGCAGAGCACTTGATAGGCACGTAGATGGATTGTTTCCGTCAAATCCCCAGGAATTCTATACAAGTGACATCCACACATTCCCTGATGAAATGGCAATCCATTATAAATAACAGTGTGAATACTGAATGCATTGAAAGAGAAATATACTCAAAATCGTAGAAGTGAGCACGAATGTTTTTTGAACAGCCTCACACGAGTCGTTATATAGTTCGCAGCGATCGCGTCGCGAAACGCCTATAGAGAACAAAAATTTTGCCTTGACTTGAGCGCAGATCTGAGAAGATAGAATAGGGAAGATCCTACGCTCACGCTTCTCATTCGTTTATTATTAGAATGATTTGGCAATTGCAGTGGTAGCGAATGACACTTGAATTTCAAATGAACACATGAGAAAGTTAAGTAAGTATAGATAATAATATAATATAAATATAAATAAAAAATAAGAAGTAATAATAAATTAAATATAATATAGTAGTTAAACAACGTTACGCGCTAAAATGTGGTAAAAAGACGCTTTTCGTTGCTATTATTCAATATGTGCATTCATGTATAGCTTTCGAATTTGATGAGTCAGCGCCGAGAAACTCTGAAGTTCATAATACCGTGTAACGCTATGATTCAATGGACGCTTCTCATACTATTATTCAGTTTTAGATTTCATGTCTTGTCCGTAACTCCAGTTCGGTCACAAAAAAAACAAAAAAATAGAAATGCTAATGGCGAAAGCGCCCATCATCGCCACTATAAGTAAACAGTCGTAGGGAATGCAATTTCCCGTTTTTCCCTGTGCGCTTGAGGCGGACCAACGCTCTTTACAACCGATACTCTTACTGTTATCTTCAACACAGCGCTTTCGTGACTCACAATTCAGGCGAATAATTTTTTGATCTGTCATGAGTTTTTGATGCTGTGCCCGGTAACCTTCACTGATGATTTGTACTTTGTCTGCGTAATCCGTAGACAACAGGCACAACGGACAATTTAGGGAGTTTTAAACTCCAGAAAGTAGGGCTCCGAGCTCATTTTCAAATTGCCTTAAGCCACCAAATCCACTAAAAACTTGTATATTAGGGTAATTCAACATCGCGATTTACAGTATGACACTCATTCTTGCGCTGGACGCCAAGAGAGCGACACTACCCATTACCTCCTGGCTCAGCCTTAGCAGCAGCGCAGTAACGTCAGTGTCCCCATTACGCCAAGCAGCCAAAAATGAATTCTATCGTGACAGGATGTTGAATTACCCCCTACAATAGTTGCTTAGCGATGTGGTATTTCTCCACCTGGGAAATAGCTCGGAGCTCCGTGAAATTTCTGGAGTTCAAACGGCAGCCACATATCTAAGAACCATTTACCTCTTACTGTCTCAGTTCGTGCTAGGACTATCAACGTGGGCGAAACGTAGGTTTCCAAGGCACGATGGTTTCACGCTCCAAATTTCCGCTCAGGCATCGAAAAAGTGCATAATAATCGCCTTTAAAGGGTCAGCAGTCACATGCCTGTGTTTACTCCCGGCGCATTTATGCGCAGAATCAGTGAGGTATTTTTGTGCAAACGTTTGCCATGTTGATCGTCGGAGACGTCGAAACCTTGTTACGATCAGTTTACTAGTGACTTTGACCTGAACTCAGATGGGCATTAACGGTGAATATGCTGTCACTACGTTTGGTATCGAAGTGAGAGTGTAAAGGAAAGCGCCCTCGATTTGCGATATTATGGTAGCTGATTCGGGTCTGCACAGAGCGAGCGCTGACCACCTATTGCTGATGCCACCAGGAACTTCAGTGATTTCTTGAAGCCACAGCCAAGGTTTTAATCACTTTATGGGCTTACGTTTCGGCATCGTCCTTCGTCAGAGAGCCTGGAAGTTGAAGATCAGTGACTCAATCCTCACAATATCATCTTCAAACCAAAAATATTCGTAGATAACGCCATCTAGGAGTACGTGCAAATTCGAAACACAAGAACCACATTATACCATGTAGGTTTTGTAGAGGACCACCGCTAGGCCTGACTAACTGTGGTGTGGCCTCCAGATGACCCAGCCCCTCGATCCTGAAGCCGATGCCGATTGAAGCCAACACAGTCAACGAATGGGCGAGCTCGTTGGTAAGTTGGCGAGATACTCGTCTTCATTGTTCATTTTTTGGAACTTCAGCGCGTATCCAAAAGGCCTCCAAAGTTTTTGCGGGCTGAGGTCTGGGCTTTCGCATCAGAATCCTCAAGCGTCACCTCAAACTCCGCACCTCCATGGCAATGCCGCTGTGAGCTCCCAGGGCGGATCTGCCCGGTTTTGACTTCTTCAAGCCACCAAGTGTTCCTGACCTGGAACAAAAGTGGCGTCCGGTTTCCCCCAATATACACATCCCCACAAGCGCACCATGATATCCAGGTAGATCAAGCACCTATCTCATGCAATCACCGCAATCCCATAGAGGACAAATGACGACGAATCCGGGGTGAAACAGTATATGATACGCTAACCCGGCGGTGCGAATTCAGCTGTTTTCTTAAGCGTCCAGGGATCTCGACTACATCGGATTTAGAATCGTTTGAGAACCACACCTACGCACGCATCGTTCTCCACCGGTGCAGCTGATCCGTCCACTGACAAAGGCAAAGCAAAATGCACCTTACCCTGGCTGCTCGGACTTCCAAATCCCTCTTGCCTCCTGCTATGGTGCCAGAAAGGGCATTGTAGCCTCTTGAAAGGAAAAGTGTTCAGGTCGTGGGAGGATAATGTGGAAGGTGCCGATTTTGTTTGCCTTTGTCAGTGTAAGCGATCAGCTGCACCGTCAGAACGACATGCGTAGGTTCGGTTCGACGAACTACATCCGTGTAGTCGAGAATCCCCCTGGAAACCGTTAAGGAAACAGCTAATTCGCAACCGCGTACGATTCAAACTTTATCCACCCCGGAATGTGTAATTTGTCCTCATAGTGACGATTGGGTGATTGCCGATGAGATCAGGTGGGTGATGTCTACCTGATATCATGTGCGCTATGTGGGCGATGGTCATATTGGGGAAAAGGGCGACCACTTTTTTTCCACGGATCAGGAACACTTGATGCTTGAAGAGAAGTCAAAACGGAGATCCGCCCTGCCCACAGCGGCAGTGCCATGGAGGTGCGGAGTTTGAGGTGACCGTGAGGATTCTGATGCGAGAGCCCCAGACCTCGAGCCCGCAAAGCGTTTGGAGGCCTTTTTGGATACGCGCTGAAGTTCCAAAAATGAACTATGAAGACGAGTGTCTCGCCATTACAAACGAGCTCGCCCCATTCGTTGACCTGTGTGGGCTTCAATCGCCATCGGCTTCAGGTCGAGGGGCTGGGTCATCTGAAGCCACACACAGTTAGTCAGTTTAGCGGTGGTCCTCTACAAAACCTACCGTATGGTCTAAGGTGAGTTCTTGTGTTTCGAATTTGCGATACCTTCCTAGATGCGCTTATCTACGAACTATTTTTAAGTTTGAAATGATTTGTGAGGATTGAATCACTGATCTTTAACTTCCAGGCTCTGACGAAGGCGACTAGCCGAAACGTAAGCCCAATAAAGTGATCTAAAACCTTGGCTGTGGCTTCAAGAAATCACTGAAGTTCTGGTGGCTTTCCACTTTGCATTCCGACAGGTAGAAAGAATCGAGCCAGGATTCTGTTGAGATCTAGCGGAAGATTCTTTGGGAATTGGGGTCTGATCATGATGTGATTGGTGCCGTACAGCTCTTCCCCGACGAGATGGCGTGTCGGACTTTGAAGGGGGGGGGGACTGAAGTAACCTGGCATCCTGCTCCAAGTGGACGTCACTTTTGAAGAGATCAGAGCGGAAGTCATGGATGGCCTCCCTCATTGCCCTTCAGGACGCACTGATTGTCCTTCCAAACGTCGGAAGCAGGTCATCTTAGCCTTGCAGTTGGCAAGCCCAGGTTCTGCAACTTCCAGCAGTACTACTGCTCTTCTCTTCTTAAGTCTTCCTTTATCGCTTCTCTGCATGTCGTTGCGAGCTCAAACCTCAACTGGTAGTTGCTTGGGGGCTCCACGTTGACGAATCAGCCTCCCATTCCCAAAAAGCCCTACACCCAAAAAAGCTATCTTCCCTACAAAAAGTTCCGCATTTCCACCGGCAAACAGATTTGCTCCACTGCTAATTTGCCATGAACTCATAGCGCAGGCGTTTGCGAGTCGTCACGTATCCAATCCTTCTCGTCAGTGCGAACAAGGGAATCCGAAAAGGGGAGGGGTCGTACCAGGATCCTTTTCCGGGGTGGGGAGAGTCGTACAGACACGTCCATTTCATATACCACGGTACTGTACCCCGAAGGGTACGCGTGTCACCCACGTCATTTTTATCTGCTGGACGAAGAAACGTTTACGTTATGTTTCTAAATACCAATGAACACACCCAGTATGTTCATACTACCTTCCGATCGGGCTTACAGGGAGAAATCCTCTCTTCTAACGCTCACTGGGAAGGAATGAAACTCACGCTTCTGTTCTTCACGGTCGTCTTTTTGTTGGTAAGTCTTCTTTAGAGGTGATTTGTCTGTGTATGCTCATTATTGACATCCTTCAAATTCTTCCAGGCACGTCCACTAGCCGCGCGCGTTCGTCAGTGCCGCGTCTCCGTTAAATGTTCGTTCAAGAAGTGATCCGTTCCTCTCTCAGCGCTCAATAAACATGATGCTGCTAAATTAAACAGCGGAATTACCTATATATTGAAAATCGTAGCTCGAAGACTTCGCTGCAATACGTTCACTGATATCTTTCCACCATACCGCGAGAGTTCGTAGGAAGAATTTCTGTTATCTTACTCGAGGACTATTGCCTAGACTGACCATCACTGTATAATTATAGAGATTCCTCTATGAACCCTATCGAAGGGGGCTCGTAGTGGATTCTGCGACGTATACTTGACCCTGCTCTGCAGCTCTCCGTCCGCTCCATCAAACTTGGCGATGACACTGTTGTGCTGTCTGGCGCCCACCGACCCCGTGTTTACGACCCCCTCCCGCTTACCAACTGCCAAGTACGACCCTCCCCCCCCAAGGGTTTAGCACAGCGATGCTGAACCCTGTTTTGATACTTTTTCCGGATTATCAAGAGCTCATCTGGCGGACCCACAGAAGTCCAACTTAAGCCGTCACAAACACAATATCAGTACAGCAGACATTTCTGCCGCCCACTGGCCAGGCGTAAACCAGACACCATGAACTGAGGTTCATGACAGCTCTGTTCTAGCTCTAACTTTAAGCATGCATAGCTTATGAGGTGTTCATTACCTACGCATGAAACTACGTTCTTCAAAATGGGCCAGGAACTGCGGAAGCACTCTTTCTGAACACTTATGAAATTCTTGTCAGTGGCTTTTCCGAAGTGTGGGAAGCATTTTGAGGAAGCTTTCGTTCGATGTTCATTAACCGTGATCGCGCGACTGCAAACACTTTCACTACATTTTGAATATTAAAGACAGCCCCCCGCGCTCGAGTAGTCCATGGTTGTCCTTCCTTGGGCAGGTAGTTCAGCCTTCAAGCTAGATGCTGTCCCGCTCTCGCAACTCCACAGTGAGCGAGAAGCGAGCTGCAGCCGCTCAAAGTTCTAGTTCTAACGCCCGCTCAGTTGGACCGCCTCACTTGCTAGCTGCCCTCTGACGGAGGGCCGCTCAGTTGCTCTTTGTTGGGACGGCGAGCAATACTCGGGATTGCAAGTCATTTTTGCAGACCGCGATGGTGCCCTTAGATAACTCTGCTCTCCTTTATCACATTTCATTCATTGAGAGCACATACAGTCAAATGCAACCATCTCGTCACGTAAAACGCATAGAAATCACGACTGTTGCAATTTTCGTGGTGCAAAAGCTCGATTAGCAACATGCACTAAAAGCGCTCGCTACCGTAGCCCAAATTCGGACGCCGTGTCTTCTAAAGTTTTTTTTTGCCTTTCAGGAGTTTTTCTTCCGAGTTTTCATTGTTTTTCGTATTCTTTTCATTGCATTGGATGATATCCACTACTGAGAGATGGATAAAGAGATTTTCGAGCCAGGGGCTGCCAATTTTGTTTGTGGTGTTCTTGAGGGCTCTTGTTGCTTTTTTCCCCTCATCGAGGAATTACTTATCAGCTACTGTTTCAAAATTGATCAGCAATTATTCTTGCCACTTTTATCGCGGGAGCTGTCTTTAAGGGGCAGGGATTCAGATGACCGGCGACAAGTAATGATATCAATGATAAATCTTGATAGAAGGCTATACTCACTACATTCATTTTTTATTGCTACTTCTGTACCTTAAGCATTACTAGCAAGAAGCCATCACTGTTCACTCCATTCTACAGACCACTGAACTAATGTGTCCATTTGTATATTTGTCGCTTGTCTCTAGTCCTCATCATTGCAGACCGGTGGGGCGGTTGAGTCGCGCTGCGTGTAACGCTACTGTGAAGAGAATGTCACTGAGCCGCAGTCGCTGTAGCTCGCGTGTGTATGAAGGTCCTTCAGCGAATAGCAGGGATTATAGCAACTGTAGGAGTCACTTAAGTGATATTGAGGGTCGGACGGGAACACTGTTGGTCTATATGAAAAAGAAGTGTAAAAAAAGATCATACTTGAAAAGAAGCCATCTTTTAGCTACTGAGATATCGAGAAATAGAAATCGACAGTGGAAGCTACACTGCGAAGCATAATTATAGTTCCACCAATAAATCTAATCAAATCTGGTCTTACACGACGCTTTTAAAAATGTCTCCAAATAGAAAATGAATGATTACTACTGCCAGTTTCCACACTGACACCGAACATCCACTTGGAAGAGCACTTTTTTTCTTTCTACATTTCTTCGAAGAATGGTCATTCTGACAAAGGGGCGAAATGATAGTTTCAGTTAACAAGTCGATTCATGCAACATCAAGTTACAACAAAAAGAACAAATCTAATTCAGTAATCTATTGCACCTCCATATTTCCGAACTTGTAGGAAAAACGATGTCCACGCTTGAATAAAGGTCGTCAAAGCTTCTATCGATTTGTTGCCATGCTCAATAATTCAATCCTTAAGGTCACGGACATTGTGAAATCGAGCATTAATCGCAAAGATCTTACGCACCATAAAGCCCCACACATTCTTGATTGGAATTAAGTCGGGGCTACTCGTTGGCCAAGGCAAAAGAGCGATTTGATGACGATTGAACCACGCTCCAGTGCTTCGGCTGCTTCGGCTGAAACGGCTTTCTGAACACTTATGAAATTCTTGTCAGTGGCCCTTCCGAAGTGTGGGAAGCATTTTGATGAAGCATGAAAAAAACTTGCGCATTATCTAGCATGAAAACGAGACTTTCTTGTCGAGATTATACGCCAGTAAGGGAGGAGACCTTGTCGCATGAAGTTTAGGTAACCGGAAACGTTCACTTTTTCCAAACCGAAGCACATCTTCAGATCCCCTCCTGTTGATGCGATGCAGCACCATGACGCACCTCGTCTGAAGGTACGCCTGGAAAATGAAGCTTGTCTCTCCACAGGTCGTGCACGCCAAACAATTCGTCCGAACTGTCGCAGTTGGGTTTTTCTCATCACAAAACGGCTCAAAAAAAAGACAGACAAGCACGGCGGCACCGTAGCCAAAAGCTCATCTAACTCCAGTCGTTTCAGCAACATCTCCTAGCTAAGGCAAACCGGCTTTCACGATGGTTTTCTGTTAGAAACGATGTCTCCCTCATATTCCTCTTAACAATGAACTCGCGACTTTTCCAAGACACGCCGAACGGCATCCTCCGAGATACTAAGCTTCGAACATGATTCAATTCCCCGATACGTTGAGTTTTATGCTTCTCTCAAGATACGGCGCTAATCACGATTGGACAGCAGAAATTCTAGAGCTCTTTTTAACCCAATATCCTGTAGGTTCCTTAACAAAATTGCTGATAACAGACTGCGGCCCAAGGATAACACCATCAATTCTTTCAGAAGTTGATGAAAAACCAAGATAAACAGTTCGTTTCACTCCTTCATCATAGCTGTTTGTATAAGTCAAACCCTGAGGTTCTTCAGTGATTGGCGATTCACTTATGAAGGGGTTAGTAACAGATTAGTCGTGAGTTGCAAGGGTAAAAATGGGAGAAAAACCAAGGTGGAACTAACGAAGATCTAGTTAAAGACAGCGCCCGTGATGGACTTTGACAGGTCCCAGGGGTCAAATTTGTCAGAACAGGTGGCCAATGAAGCACTAACCAAAAAAAGTAGGAAAAAGGTGCGAAAGAGCGTGAAATAAGACCCTACGAAATTTAGGGCATGTGGACGAGTTTCGCAGACCTTTGGTGAGTTCTCCAATACACGTCGCCGCCTCGGAACTCCAGAAACTTAGCGTTTATCAATGCTAGCAAGCACTGATAACTGTTAACCAGTCGGGGCGGGATTAACAGGAAAGGAGGCGTCAGCTCAGCCTTGTTGACTCCGCCCTCGTCAACCAATCGATTTCGAGCCGCAAGAGTGGGATTTCCGCTGTGGTTGCGTACTCCGCGTTCGTTTTCATTGGAGGGTTTTTCACTTTGGTTGATCGCGGACGCTGCCTTTAAGTGGTTTAGGCATAGAGTATCTCGAAGCAAAAAACGAGAGAGGTTCTATGCGTGACGTGTGAAACCGTGCAATTTCACTTCTTCGAGAGTCCTTGAGTCTTCTTTGCGATAATCTGAATCTAACTGAAGTCCGATCATTGATTTTTCCTCTGCCATAGCCTAGAAAAGGCAAAAAGTCATAATTATGAGAAAGTTTCACCCAACAAAGTGAGATGCAGCGGCAAATATGCGACCGGGAACTATCATTTTGGCTTCATTGTCAAAATGACCATTTTCAAAAAAACTAAAAAAACTTATTCTTTTGGGCTAGTTTTCGGCTTGACATGCGAATCGCATTTTCTATCAGAGGGCATTTTGAGAGTTGTGTGAGACGGGATTTTGTAGATTTATGGTGGAATAATCATTATGCTTCGCAGTGTATACTATACATAATAGTGGGTGTCGAAAGGGTGGGAGGGCGGAGGAATAGTGTGGCGGTCGAAAGGGAAGGTCAGCAAATCAAAATATGGGAGCCAAATACATTCCCTCGTCGGGCTCCAAGACAAGGATAATGCGTTAGGAGAGGTTGGTCGAATCAATCCAAAAAAGAGGTGGGAGGGCTCAGTGCGAAGGCTTGGTCTCAATGGGAAGCTCCAGGTGTGATGTGCGGTTCAACATAAACTAACCAGGAAAGGTCAACAGGTCAGCCTGGCCATTCGCAATGAAATGCATATCGTTGTACGCCGTCTTAAGACGGTGATCTCAAATTATCTTCAAATTTGCGGATGGATTCTCTGAGTGGAGTTAGAGAGGTTTTTCTTTACTGTTTTTTCTTGTTCCGGGGCGGGCGGTGGCACCGAAGCGTTGGCACCTGTAACGCGACTCACAGCGCTCCTCGCACAAAATAGGTATCATATTCGTATTCAGGGGGTCAAATAACCCCTAGAGACGAGACCTCAGCGAAATCTGAGGTTCTGGCTCAACTTCAAAAAAAGGGCATGGATAGTCATGGCTGTCTGATAGCTTACAGTGATACTATGACTAGCACACTGGTGAGACTGGTCCTCTAATTGTAATAACTCTTCAGTCATTTCTTTTTGTAAACAACAGTACCTGGCTTACTTATTTGTGCCGTCTGCATCATTTTCTTGACTATCGGGAGAAAATCCCATTCCGAGATCAGTAATCGATAGTAGGTGCTCCAATCTGCTGCCAATTACCCATGGAATAGCCCACATTTTCCAAGTGAGGTCGAAAAATCAGATTCGGTTAGAAACCTGTCCCTGGGGTAATTTAACACCGCTGAACATGAATATGATGGTATTTCATAGCAAAAAACCCTCGTGACACGTTTTACGAGGGGTACAAGCAGAAGCACTCCTTCAGGCCACAATGAGTCTACACTTGAAAAAAAAAACTGATCGCAGGTTCCCTTATAAGGTAGTGTAGGCTAGCAGAGATGTTAGAAGCTTTGTCGGCTATGTTCTTGGACAAATGCAAAAAAAGCGACCTGTCCCGGAATCGACCCTACGACGTCTCGCCTAAGAAACCCGCTCTCTACCCGTTGCACTCTACTGCCACGTTTCAGCATGACTCCATACATAAATGTAAAGACGCTTCCACGTTTCCTCGCGATAGCATGTGAAACGACCACGCGGGGATAAGACCCTCCATAACTCCGTCCAGAGAATCGTTCCGCAAATTCTGAAGGTAGATTTGAGTTCACTGTCCCAAGAACAACGGTGTGCAGCTCACTGTAAATGGCCAGGCTGACCTGTTGACCTTTCCTGGTAAGCACAAAATCGAGTTCTCCTTGTTGTTGCCGCTCGAAGAACTGTGCCTCTTTCGGTAACAGATGATCCATTCACATGACAAAGCGCATTTCCACACGACAATAGCTGTCTTTCAGACGTTCACCAGTCCATAGTTCAATATTTGGTGCCCTCCTGTCTGCGGAAATGCTCTGCTGCACTCGATTCCCAAAAACCCTGCTATGAACCTGTGCATTAATGCTGCTCCAACAAAACTTTTGATTATTTACTCAGGCACTATATTCAGTACAATAAATTTAACAACATCCGTTAGACGATCAGTATTCAACCACCAACAATCGAAAAGTAATCTTCAAACTAGCACACCGTTTTCTATCATAAACTTGAACATCCTAAAACCCGTATAAGTCATGAAGGAATATGAATAAGAAAGAAGAATGCAAAGAGATGCAACGGAATGAGGAAGACCTGAGCATATATGAACTTTCGGAATTCTCACTATTAAACCATTGTCATGCCAGCGGAGCCTCGGGCATTCTATATGCCACTAGACATTCACATGAGCACCATAAGAGATTATTCTGAAGGTCTGAGTGCTATCTGGCAACTCAGCTGCGAAGGGGAGTCAGGCTAATCAGGTATCCATAATCTTAAACTAGGGTCCCGTGAATAAGACCGTCACTAGATAATTCCGCGCTTGCCTGCAAAGACTAAAAGGGACGCGTCAGGGCAGCGCTTAGACTTCCTGATGATACATGTTGACGCGCTGTAGTGCGCTACAATTGCAACAGCACCCTAATGCCATAGACGAAGACGCAGCCGCAGTCTGGTATCAGTCGGCACTGACCTCTAGGGCGTTGAGAGTGCATAAAAAAACGAACAAGAAAGCAACAGCGCGTTACAAGGCGTCGTCGCGAAGTCAGAAGGCTGCCTAAATCAAAAACAGTAGTTATTTCCAAGCAAGTTGACTGCGAGAAAACTGTTCCGGAAAGTGATCGTAAAAACGAACAGTAGGTATTGAATGATCAAACTTAGAGAAAAACTGTATAACAGAAGTATAGAGCCGGCAATTAGAAGGAACCTTCTCCGACAGGAAACTTCGAAAGTTTCGAAGCGAAGGAAATAAATGGTCCAAAGTTTATCAGTAAGTTCGATTCAATTTGAGTCACGGAGAAAGAAGATGCAAGTGCCGTTCGATAGCACTGCGTAGTCCAACAGACTCAGTCTCGCAAAGCATCAACGCGGACCCAAGGCGGTCTCGATTTTTATTTACCGTCCCCTTTTTTTCGGGTTACTAACGAGTGAACCTAAAGGGGAATCATTTCAAAAATTTTCTTTCTCATCAAGATCCCCAGATTGATAGAAGTGATCCTGTTTCCCAATTCCTTGGCTAACCTACCCCTTATCCTGTTTGCTACAAAAGCCTATTGTTAATTCTTTTGCAGGCTCTTCGATGACGATTCCTTTCCTGTTTGTTTCTACAACCACACCCTGCTGGAGATATCTTTACGGAAAAATTTTTTTTTCTCGAAAATCATAATCGGATTCAACACTTACAGGATCCCGTTCAGTGTTCGCACGCACTGTGATCGAGACGTCACGCAGACCTATTTAATGACGAACCTATCTACAGGGCTTCAAAACGGATTTGGCGAAGTGCTGAGTGTCCCACTTCTTTTTTTTCGGAATCATCATCAATGCGCAACTGCAGGATCTCATGACTCACTGTCTGCGGGAAGTGCTGCTACCAGAGTTTCGCAGAGAGCACGCTTCCAGAAAAAAATGAGTAGCTTGTTTGAGATCAAGCTTGATCAAGCTTCATCAAAAAAAAGATTTTTTTTGCGCGCAGATTAGCAGACCCTCTATGAGTGCCGTCTAGCGGTAGCTTCAGGTACTATAGGTGAAGCTCATTATATAGCAAAGAAGAAAGTTCCGTTATAACAAATTCAACGACCAGAAGTTTGCTCTTCAGGGCTTCCTCTGCGCGTTCTGAAGGCAGCACTATTACTATGAACACCACTGCTCGTGAACAAGCGCCTATCTCTCGGGGAGCCCTAAGCACTCGGAAAAATTCTACCTCTCCTACGAGGCAAAATGACACAAAACGAAGGAAGTGCAGGCTGCTTTACGAGGATAGGGGTATGATATTCTCCTCCATGATCCTATAATAAGCTATGTCCCTAAAACTGTCAGAACTTAACTCTTTGAACTCGCTTTGAGGGTGAACATTAAACAATGGTAATGACATAAAGGACGTGACATAGGAAATTCTTCGGTTCAGTCCGCAAGAATATGAGAAGCTGCGTGATCCTCAGCTGGTAGGCAGACCTTCACGAAGACGCAAAAAGGAGTACTACCAAATCGTTATAGAACCTTACCCTGACTTATTTTTTTTACCAGTCCTTTATTGGAAAAATTTGGGAGCTTACGAGACACCCTAATACGTGTTTTGGCGCAGTTTCGCTACGAGGGGGGAGGCATTTCGCATTTTCTTCGGTACTTCCCATGGAAGTGTCGACCATCAAATGCTGACCTGTAAAATCTTGCTGAGCACGAAGAGATATCAGCCAAAATCTGTAAAGGACACTTGAACTGCAGTAAGTGTACCTATTAACTTTTGTAAAGAAGTGAAATACCTCACGAACATTATCTACAATGCAAAATTCACCCCCGACGCGGGACTGCGGAACTGCGCCCCCTTCCTTTTAATCAGAATTACTGGTTGGTTTCTGTGCGACGCTGCGGCTCCTAAACTACATCGCACCACCACCCTACAACATTCCGTGGTAGCATATGCTCGTTTTTCGAACTTCTGGGCGGAAGGAGAAAACTTGCGCGGTGAAATCCCAGAGTAGCGACAACCCTATAGACAATTTAACAGAGGTGATCACGCTGGAAGAGACTGCAAGCAGTCACCGTTAAGAAATGAAAAAAAATGGATAACATCACTTCGCCAAAGGTAAACAACTATAGTCAAAACACTACTCCCCTCGAGGAATTTGTAACCTATACAGCTTCCTTAATGAACTGCGACACATCAAACTGCTGTTCGTATTGACTCTCATCCCATAATTCTGCCAAATTCCACCGCTCTTCCCGTTACGCTGGATGTGTCCGATTGAGGCAGCAGATTTACGTCGTTTTTTCGCCTCAGGACCACCATTTTCTTTGGATGGCTGGTCTCCATCTAGAAGGAACATGTTCATCAGTTCGTCAGTCGCCATCGTTTGAAGTGAGCGATTATCGGCTCCAATCAGCGCCTGTAAGAAATGGGTTCATCATCACCAGTTTAAAGCGTTTCACGGAGCTAACACATGAACTCACGTCTGCTGTATCCTGCTTGAACTTATGTAAACTCATAACTTTAGCCTCCACTGTTCCTTGTGTAATAAGACGATAAACATTCACTTTACGAGTCTGACCAATTCTGTGTGCCCTAAAGTAGGAAAAAATAAAGCCTTACAGAAATAATTCACATGCCTAAACTCAGAATGGAATGACCTATCGATAGCTTGCAGGTCCTTCATTGGATTCCAGTCATGATCGAGAAAAATCACCACATCTGCTCCTGTTAGATTCAGTCCAACGCCACCAATCTGAAACAACCTATAAAGTGATTTACTAAGGCTGAGCCAACTTCTTAACTTGCAACTCGCGCTGTCTCTTCGCCTTGCGCTCTCATTTGACGCTAGGAACTAGTCAGAAAAAAGGCTGTTTGAGGGAGGTTCCTGACGCTCGGTCTGCTTGTTTCGCACGGGTACGTAAATTAGCACCTATGGGAAAGACGCGACTTCCAGTTGGGATCCATCGATTATAATATTGATCCATCAATTCACAATAATATTAAGTCCGGAAACAATATGGACTACAGTATGGGGGGGGGAGGGTGTAGGCTTAGGGAGTAAAGAGTTTCGAGCTGAGTTGAAACTCCTCTGTACTAACCATAAGTGTTGCAGTGAAATGTCTCGAGGGCTTTTCGCCAGAACGCCTCGAGTCCCAAGAGACGCTCGCTCACTTCTCAGATCACATCTCAGTCTGCTATCGTTGCCTACACATGTTGTTTTATAGCTATGTGGCCAGTAGTTGTCCTTCCTCGAGGAAGTAGTCCAGCACGCAGACCTACAAAGGAACCCCAAGAGGTCCCAGCCACTCGCAATGAGATGTAAGGTGTTTTGAGCCGCTGAACTCAACTGTTTCTCGGTATTTGCGAAGCTATTCTCTCAAAGGAGTTACGGACCATTGATGCTCTGCTGTGTTCGCACGAGTTCGGAAGATAAGCCACTGGAGTCAGCGGCGAGTGGTGTAGTGGATAAGCGCATTGTTTTAGAGGCGCAAGGTCCCATGCTGGAGTCCTTGCTCTTGGAAATTTGTCATTTTGTTCAAAACACCTCATACGACCTGACCAATAACACTTCTGTTAAGCTAATTTAGCTAGTTCTTCACTTACTAAACGCAGGAGGGAGCAAATTCTCCGCTTTTGATTCCTTTTGAGAACGTTCATGAGGATATGTGGTTAATAGAGGTTGCGTAAAGAGGCCAGTAGATCATGTGGACTGACCATATCAGAAAATTTTGTATGGACCAGATGGACTTTCGGTTCAAAATTCAAAAAAAAACATCTTCAGTACTGCTTTCACCCTGAGGTGGTGCAGAACTTCACTATACCGTGTGTGGAGAGTGCTCACAGTAAGAAAGAACCCGAGTTCTCAAAACCAGAAATGGGGGAATTGCCTGTTTCTGGTGTCTTCTAATCAATGAGCTAGGTAAATTAGCAGTGTTTTCAGGGTTCATATGAATTGTTAGACAAAAGCAAAAATTTGCAAGTCAGGATTCCATCATGTGACCTCGGCCTCTGAAACGGCACACTTATCCGCTATACCACCGCCCGCTTGCTGCCACTAGTTATTGTTCCAAACTTGTGCGAACCCAGCAGGGAATGAGTGATACGTAATTTCGTTAAGAGAATCGTTCCGCTAATTCCGAGGGGAGATTAGAATTCATCGGCTCACGGCAAGTCTATATACATATCACTGCAAATGGTCGGAACGACCTGTGGAGTCCCTTTGTAAGATATTTCCCACTCTCGCGACTCCACAGCCAAATAGGAGGATCCAAGTGAGCACGCGTCAGAAGAACTTCTGATACCCACTCGAATGAACTACCCACTCAACGAAAGTCCCCTTTACACTAATGCAGTAGTACTTAGTAGCTGTTTGTGGAGAGTGGCGGACATAAATCCGAACTGCGTGTCCATCTTTGCCGGCTGCGCTCATTAGGTAATTCTGCTCTCTTTTATTTCATTGTCTCTATTGAGAGCACATACAGTCAACCCAATCCATTTCGCAAGGTAAGACGTGTTCAGACAACCAGAGATGCAGTTGCCGGGCATAGCTTACCGTAATCCAAGATTCGCACGCAGTGTTTCCAAAAGTTACTTTCGGTCAAGTGTTTTGCCCCAGTCTTTTTGTTTTTTTTTCATTGTCTTTCCTTTGCATTGGATGACATTCAGTTCTAGAAGATGTGAAAAGCGATTTGTAAGCCAAATGGTCACAGAAACCGCAGGGCGCCGAATTGCCAGCAAGTCCGGCGAACTCGTACAATAAGGCCGTGTGACTGTCAGAGAGCAGTTTTGTTTGTGATAACTGATTCCGCAGTGATTTATGATGTTCTAAGATTCTTTCTGGTAATTCTCCTTTGGGGAATCACTTATCAGCTGCTGATTCATAATTGAACACCCCTATCTAATACCCTGTGTGTGAGTTCACGACTAGATGTTAGTGTGAGTCAACAGACCCTAAGGAATGTCGATTCCGCACAAGTTCGTGCTTGGATTCCCTATAAAATACTTGCAATCGCGGAGCATGTCTCTAAAAAAAGCATGGCTGAAACCGAGATCCAATTATTTACAATAATGTAAAGGCTGCCAGTACAAACCAGCACCATCTATGCGAGATACGTGGGGAAATAAGGATAAGGCTGACGCAAATCTGTAGGCCTGTCTCTCGACCAATTTCATTATAACTTACATGAGTAGTCAACACGAGAACGTCAATGAGGTGATCCGTGTTGAAGCGATCTACAATTGCTTGACGTTCTGACGGTGGTACCGATCCATCGAGAACAAGATGAGCTATTGGAGCGCCGAAATCACCCCTGAAACAACGTATGAGCTATGCTCATCGTAATCACACTTGTAGCGGTAATTTTTAGAATATCACAACGCATATCAATTCGCTAGCAACCTCAGTAGGAAAGAATGTGACCATATAATGACTTTAAGATCAACTCTGAATATAATACACACGCTTTCCGGGCAAATGCGCTATCCACCACACCACCAGAGTGCCTTCTTACCCTCTATGCTGAATGGTTTTCGGTTTTTGCTACAGTTTCCTGCTTTCAAGTTTGATTAGCTGGTTAGCCGATGTTGCTGGTGAACGCTAAGAAGACGTTGATGTGAAGTAGCAAATGCGCAAAGTACCCCTCCCCCCACGACGCCGAACTACCTCGGTACAGAGGTTCGGATTCTGCTTGACCGGTCATCGCTAATCAAAAGTGTCTTATTCCCTGCATAGAATAAGGGATGATGGCACTATTCGCAGATTGACATCCGGACTCGAGCCGCTTTCTGACCGACCTTTTTCTCCCTGGACAAACTTGGCTCGAATTTCGTCACTGGGGTAATTTGTCCTCCTAGACACGAATATCACAGCCGCTTGGCCCGAAACGCCCCTGGCGCCCGCGCCATAGACGCCGATGGGTTGGAGTATTTTGGCGCCGGCGCCTGTGGCGCAGGCATCAGGAGGTTTCGGGCTAAGCGGATGTGATGTGATATTCGTGTTCGAGAGGTTCTCATGGGAACAAGATTTCAGCGAATTTTGTGATCTAGGCTATTTTGGCGCAGGCGCCAGGAGGTTTCGGGCCAGGCAGATGTGACACTCATGTTCAGAGGTCAAATTACCACAGGAAACAGATTTGCCGACAATTCGGCTCACGGAGAAAAAAGTCGGTCAAAAGTTGGCCACATTTCGGATGATTGGGGCAGTGAAGGGCGAAGAGTGCCAGAATATTGAAAACATCGGGTACTCGCGTAATCCGATGAGCGTAAGCTAGCAGCTCAAAATGACTGGTTCCTATGTGTACCACCGAAAACAGATAAAAGACTGTTGTCCGCTGGTTGGGTGACTTCAACAGTAATTATCCTATGCGAAGATCACTTTTGCAGGACTGTAGTGCGTCAAAGATTTTCGCATCGCGTGAGACGTAAGTCGTTTCCACTGAGGGGACAGAAATAGAGCATACCACATACCCTCCAAACAACCAGCAAAAATAAGGCTAGCGTAATTCTGCTGTCGCTAGGATTTATAAGTAATTTGTAGCGAAGATAGTTGCATACCTCGATAAAGCATTTGATACCAACTGTACAGATGACTTCCACTGACAAAATATCAGAGCTCGATGTGGCAACTCCACAGGAATAGACGAAAGTGGATCTGAAGGACTGGTTTCTTCCCAGGTAAGAATAAATCGACACACTCACCTTCGTCTTCGGGATCCTCTTCCTCAAACGTGACTCCAATACCACATTCGCTCAACAGTTGACCTAAAGCCGCGATTTTGCCTGACGACGCAGTAGGCACCTGCAACTGGGCGAGTTGTGTGCAACTCCGACTACACTGAGCTAGTTTTATGATCCATTTACGACTCTTCACTCCTTCAGAATTGTGGTATGGTTACCAATTTCATTATCTCTTCGGGTGCAGCCAACTTCGTGAGGACATCTTGTATCAACAAGGGATGATCGACGAGCTGTCGAAGTGCCATTAGAGCATGGAGCGGAGAAATTCCTCGTCGAGCAGCCAGTTGCGTACGATTGGCCGTACACCTGAAGAGAGCAAGATGCCATGATAAACTACCGATTTTCCTGATATAAAAAAGGAAGCAGGAGAGACAAAAATACAGTACCCATTAGGAACAAGGAAGATCCAGACAGCAGGAGGGAAAGTACACGAGAAGACGCCAGTAAAAAAAAGAGAACAATAATAAGGAAAGGTCTATTTTATGCAGATAATGTGAGCAAAGACAAAAGTGTCGTTGTGCTTTCCTTATTACGCCGCCCTTGCAGGGCTTCACGGCGCAGTCCAAAAATGCAAAAATTTTGAAAAAAATATCATAATTCCGCAAACAGCAAGTGGGTGGCCAAAGGGGCGGAGCCTAAATTGCCGGTGCACGAATGCGCGTCTACGAGTATCTTCGTTGTACGAAGAGTGGATGTGGAATTTAAAATTGAAAAGTTATAAAGATTTGAAGTCCGACAAACGTTAAAGAATAGGCGGAGTTAGTCATGTGTTGAAAATCTATGCCAGCGCTGACAAGTAGGCGTGACCGTGGGGCAGGGTTCGGGGTGGTGTCCGGCGTGATTTGGTTGGGGAGCTGCCTGGTCCAATTGTAAGAAGAGCGGTGAATTTGGTTTGAAAAGTGGTGAATTTAAAGGCAGTTGGCACGATGGTTTCCCCACTAAGCCTAAAATGCTAGTAGGGCCTTATGTAGTGGGGGAAATGGCGAAAAAAAGGAGTGAAACGGCCAAAATCCGGCGAAGAAAAAGCCTCCGTTCTCAGTGACTTAAATCGATTTCGGACGAGTTTCCCGTACGCATCTTGCCATTCATCGCTACCGGAACCTACGCTGCATATGTGTACCCATGTACGTGCGGCATCACGGCTGCTTTATGCCAATCCCCAATCCTTTGCTTCATAATTTTGCTTACCAAATGAATGAATACGAGCGTCAGGAACGGTCGTCCATTTGTGGGCGGGCGTTCGAGGAAGGCGTTTGGGACGGAATGTTGTTGCTCGATAAAGCGTTATTGGGGTACCCTCCTTGGGAAAGGCGCCACGGAGCGCTTGTCCAAGGTCACGGAATTCCGTTAAGCCAGTCGTATAAATCCTACATCTGTATAACGATTTATCGTGCCAACTGCCTTTAAAGTAAAAATGGTATATATCACGAGTTCGAGGTTCTTCTGTAAGTTGAGAGCCGAGATAAAATGCAAAAAGTTGTTGTTAATAACTCACTTTTGTGTCCACCCAACACTCCATTTCAATGGAAAAATCGACAGAGATTGAAAAACGTAGAAAAACACTCATACCAGCTTGAAGAACGGAAAAATATCTATCGAATAGCATAAAATATATTGTGAACAACTATCATTTTTCGTATGAAAACTTGCATAAACGCCTTTACTCATAGGCCAACTCAGTAGTACAACAAGTTCTCCCATAATTCGGATCATCCACACCACCGCTTCATTAGGTTCACTTTTCCCCCATAGCCTTCACTAACGCTGCTTGGCTTCACTAAATGCGACCCCTCTCCCACCCCACTCAGCGAGCCAAAACGACCCCTACGTTAAGGATTCCTCAACGAATGTTTGACTCTGCGCCTGACTTCCTCTACAAGTTACAGACGGAATGAGCGTTTAACACGCTGGCAGACAATGGTGGCTGACAGCCAGTCTGTCTCATGGGACGGCAGACAATGGCTTCTGCCAGTATATTTTCTAAGAATAAAGATGGACGAGCAGCCATGTTTGTCGTAAAGGTGTCCCTGAGGGGTAGCTTGTCCCTCTGAAACGAGTACCACAGCCGCTTTGCACGAACTACCTGGCGCCCGCGCCTCAGGCGCAGGCGCCAAAATACTGTAAATCACCAAATTAGCTGCAAATTTGTCCCTAGGGGCAGTTCCACCCCCTTAACAAAAAAATCATAACCCTTTAATGCGTTGACAACGATTTCCGTCAGTGGTGGACGGAAGCCACTTTGTGTTGTGGGACGGCGTCACCCAGTGCTGTCCGACAGTAATTATATAACTCCAAGTCTGCGCAATTGTTTCATTTTCTTCTCATAAAATAAGTTCAAGAACATTCTGGGTCGACGGGTGCAATAATGATCTTTAGGAGGTCAGACTACCCGGGCAGACAAATTTTCAGCCAAATCTGCCTCCAGAGGAAGAAGTTGGTAAAAATGACCTGGTTTTGGAAGCCTGGAGCAATAAAAGCAAAATTGTGTCAAATATTCGGGATTCTTATACTCGTGTCTTGCATTTCTCAAACACCCTGACCGTAGCCATTCATCTATTCAAAAATCACTGAACGTGCCATCCCACGGGCACTTCATGAAAAAAACGGCTCGTCGTCAAAGAATATAGGAGACAAAAATCACTCAAAAGAACTTGTGCAAATTTTACCTTTAATTTTGTATATCCTACTATATATAAGCCATGTCCGCGTGTGTGTCTGTCTGTCTGTTTGTCACGAAATTCATAGCACGTTGAGAACTTGGAGGGGTCGAGTCACGCTGAAGACGGGTAGGGCATGGGACAATATGTAAATAGCACCCGTGACCCATTTTAAGTGGGCGAGGCGTGCTCCGAAAGCTAGCCATGTCACTGAAAAATCATAACTTGGTCCAGAGCAGTCCTGAGATAGGGGAACAGTGCAGTAAAGTTAACAAAAGACCGACAAACCAAATAGTGGATACACATCTGGAATGGGCGGGGCCCATTCGAGGTGGGCGGTGGTTCCTACGAAGGTCTCTAACTCGATTCCCTAAAAGTGTGGAGATCCTAGTAAAGTCCGCGTCGAAGATGAACATCTGGCAATAGTCCACTATTTTCGGGCGTGCTGAGGCCCGTCCACGATAAGTGGGCGGGGCGTGCCTTTAAACACGAGGTACCAGTTTCAAAAAAAATCGTAGTTTGGTTCTAGAGTACTAAGACGGCGCAAAAAATTGGGTTATAGTCCCCAAGTGATCACATGCTGAGATGAGCGAGGCACTCCCGGTGTGGGCGCAGCGTGCGGCGGGCTGGACGAAGCCAAATTCTAGAAAATTCGCGAAACGCTTCCAAACATTCCAGACACCGGGGAAAAGTGGCTTAAGATCAGCGGTGGGGGAGGGGGGTCATCGGTTCACAAGTGTGAGGCATACCCGCTGTGGGCGGGGCGTGCGGCGAAAGGACGGAGCCAGCCTTGAAAATTCCTACAGCGGTTCCAGAGCACTACAGAACTCCTCTGTGATACAGCCCGGCCTTGCGGGGCGTGGCTCGATCGTGCGTACCTGCTTTCGCATGATCAAATGCTCGACTAACACCCGGCTTTTCTCTCATCTCTTCAACTGATCAACGCTGCTCACCACCATTCCATACAAACAGTGGTGAAGATAGCGGGTATGATGCTACTGGTCAAACAATGCCATATATATCTATTGCCCGTCACTCCCTCTTTCCTTTTGCCTGTTACATCGGTCACCGAGTTATATAATTACGTGTTGTTCTGTTTGTTTTGACTAACCGATAAAAAAAATCACAATCATAATCTGTTTGGCATTCCGGGAGGGAACGCTCCCGGTCAGCCTGCGCCTGCCGACTGAGTATTTGTAGAATGAATTGTGACGTCTAGATGCGGCCCAAGCTCAAAGACGACTCTAGCACAAGCTCAAAATGTTCAAAACACAGAACACAAAAGAAATACCTGTCCACAATAAACTTGTAGATAGTTCGCTGTTCCTCGCTGAGCTGACACTCGTAATCTTGCACATTTTTATCAGGTAACTCACGAAGGACCTGGTTAAGCAATGAAGTTACGATGTTTTCATGGTGATCACATAGAGGAAATCCGAAAGAATTATATCACCTCAGACTTGAGACGCCGCATGATAAATGGTAAAATCAGCCGGTGAAGCTGCGAGATTGCTTCGCAACCATCCTAGGAGCAAGATTATGTACCACTCAGCACAGCGAAAAAGATAAAGCGAAAGCCACCTGTATATCCTTTTCATTGGCTTTGTGGCTGCGGCATTTGAGGATTTTGCGGAGGAATCGGGAACGGAAATGTCGTTCATCACCTAGATATCCAGGCATCAACCATGTGAACAGAGCCCACAGATCAGCAGGGCTAAAAAATGTAATCCCAAATGTGGATATGATGGATAGGCTCTAAAATATGCAAACTGAAGATGCATAAACGTATAGAAGCAGAAAGAACCTGTTCTGCACTGGAGTTCCGGAAAGAATCAAGCGACTGGTAGAGTTCAGTTCATTCGCTGCTCGCCAAATTGCAGTCTTAGGATTTCTCAGTACATGCCCTTCATCCAATACCACGTAATTCCAAGCGACAGACCTTAAAGAAGTCCAACTGCCTGAAGAAAACGTTGCTGTAACCTGAGGAGATACTGAAACACACACCCTAAAAAGGAGCTTCCTTTGAGATCCTCATACGCAGCGACAACAATTTCGGCACCTTTCCATTTCGCCGCTGTTCCCTCGACGTGACGCGCCGGTGTTCTACCAGGAAAGAAACGACGCCATTCGTTGCACCAGTGGTCCACAAGTGTTCGCGGACAGATAATTAACGAGCAACGACTGACCAAGTTAGCATCTGAGAAGGAAAAGCACCATCTGACAAAAGAACAAGATATTCCATCACCACAAGCATGAGTTAAGGGATTGAAGATAGAGCTTTCGCCGTTGATCAAGGCCTTTCTGGATGCGACACGCCTTCTACTACATTGCAGTTAAAATCGTAGGGACATACTGAGTGTCGGTCTACACACCGACTTGCAGGGCAACTCGATTCACAACTCCCTGTTTTCACGCTTCGATCCGATTTATCGGTCCAGGATGGTAGGTTTGAATGGCCCTAGAGACGTTTCGAGATACGGGCCACGGACCGCACGCGCAATAAGCTGGCCCGCCCCCTGTCACTGCGACACCCCATACAAAGTGGTGTTCTGACTTATGGAATGGATAATCCAGAAATACAAGACTGTGGCGCAGTTCCTCTTCTTCCAGTAGTCACTGGCAAAATCTGAGCGATGAATGTTTCTTCTGAGCACTTTCATTTAGAATTATCTAATTCATTCGAATCATCTCGAGCCCCTAAAACGATACCTCTCAGTTTGCAGACAAGTTGCACGCTCATCTGCGAGGTGCATCTTCGCATGTGCGAAGCCAACAAGCCCCCCTGGCTGTCGAAGCGTTGCTGTTTCCTGTCTGAATATGCGCGGTGAAGGGGATCCAGGGTTACGAGATGGGCAAATTCCTCCATACTTCGCCTAAAAAGCAGTGCTGCGTAAACGCTGCATGCCGCGACCATATCCTGTCTGCATCTATAAAAACTGGCCGTCTGCGCGGTCGCGCGGCATTCCTTGCACCTTGCCATGTCTTACAGATTGCGCTTTCCAGTAGGCAATTTGCGCCTTAGGCAGCGTTCATACTTCGCGACAGCAGCGGCGATCGCGGCGACCTTCTTTTCTCTTGATAATGGCTACTAACCGATACTTACGACTTTCTATACACAAGCGGATCTAGAATATGAGGTAAGAAGGTTTCACTTCATTTTAGGTCGGAATAAAGCCAACTCCATTTCCTGGGTGAGTTTCTTTTTGTTTCTTTTGTTTTTATTGTTTCAATTTACACAAGCGCCTTAAAAGTCCTTATCGTCTGAACTGTTCCAACTTCCAAAACATTTATAGCTTATGAGTCGAGTTCAAAGAACGAAGAAAAAAAAGAAACAGAAAGAAACTCACCTAGTAACCAAAACACTAATCATTTTACGCAACATCAACACGTGAAAACCTTATACCCCCCCCCATGTATAAGCTCAACGAATAGAAAAAAAAACAATAAAAACCTACCCTATGGGCCCTCACCCTTTTTGCTCATTTCTATCCTGAATCAAGAAAAGAAAATAGAAAACTAAAGGCATTGAGTTGAGTTTACCTTTCTTTGCGTCAAGCCGAGCTTCAGTACCTAAGAAAATTGCAGTCAAAGCAAAAAGCATGAAATTGAGTCGCTTCTCCCTGAAAGCCTTCGGAGCGGTCCAAGTAATAGCGTTGGGGCGCGCTATGCATGTACCAACGATCGCGGCGATCGTCGAGGTCGCCGCTGCTGTCGCGAAGTATGAACGCTGCCTTAGAGTACGATGAAGACGCAAACTCCCGATGTGGATGACACTTAAGGCGCTGGTCATGCTGCAAACTCTTGATCAGATGAGCATGAGGGCTAGATTTCAAAAGTAACTGTGCTGCTTCTGCAATCTTCCTCGAAGCCGCGTATTTCCACGAAACATGGGGCCACAAACGGTTCAAGTGCTCTCCTCGCTGATTCAGCCTTTTCATGGCCCTAGAGTTAGAACCGCATCTAACTCTGAAATTATACACGGGTTTACAAATATGAAAATTTACACGGGTTTACAATTAAATTACACTTTTTATTTACATTTTGTTTACATTTACATTAGTAGCCCATGAATTTTAGCCCTCGCGTCATCATCTATGAGCAAGCGCATTCTTAAGCGCAAACCACAAGTCTTGACAAGTGACAGGAGATCCGCGCGCGACGCGCGTTGAGCGAGTGGTCGGTCAGGGTAGATGCAATCGAGATATGGAAGCGGCGAGCAGCATGTCTGATCCCATCCAGGTTGCTATTTGTGCGGAGTATGGAGGGATTAGCCTATTCTCCTGTTCCGATCCTGGTATTCATCTTCATATTTGGATGGTGAAACCGCTAGGATCGACAGCTGGGGGCCTCATAGCCACCCCCCCCTTAGGCCGAGGATACACCTCGCAGTTGAGCGTGCGTTTTGTCTTCAAGATAAGTCTGACTATGCGTGGAACCAAACGCTACTGTTATATTCTTCCTCTGCTAGCTATGTACAATGAGCACGTCGTTAGGATGCTCAACGAATGGGGGGGGGGGGAGGGGGGGAGGGGGGAAGGTCGGTGTATGGTGTTGAGAAAAATGTTTGCAGTCCTTCTTCCTTCAAAACACCGAGAATTCTCTCGGTGTTTTTCTGTTCCAAGTGCGCGTTGTAGCTCTCCCCAACCTACAGCTACGCCGGTTTTTTTTTTGAGAAATTAGAGAATTTCCGGCAAAAAACCTCGAGGAAGCCGAAAGAAGTTGGAGGTTGGGAAAATTTAGGAAGTTGTGAGGTATGATGGGGAGAGGTGGGGATCGTTCCAGAGGAGAAAGTTCTAAGGAGGATCGTCTTCTGCAAGTCTTCTTCCCAAAGCCAATACATGCCCTGGTTATTCAGCACCGATGGAAATTTGGACGCCACCCAGTTTCGAGGCAATTACGGTAACTGAAAAACACGTTGATATGTGCATCGTATTTATCTTCAGCAACTGACCCTACAGCTGCTATGAACGGTGGGAATAATGAACGGTGGGTATAAGTATTCAATATACAGCGCGTTTTAGCTGCTAACGTCACACTTGTGGTGGAAGATACTAGGTTGGTGCATAAGTTCGTTCCCCCGATTTTTTTGTAAATATCTCAATGGCGAACCAGCCTGAAGATTAGAGGTATGCACCATCACCACCCACAACTCGAAGCCAACGCTCAGGCAGATTGTCGGTTCCATCGTTCCGGAAGGATGGGGGCTGGGACCCGAAGAATGCCACAATGCCGCACAACCACTGTGACATGGTTTTGCACTGGTAGTTGTGCGATAAACTGCAAATGCAGCGTGGGCGAGTGATAGCTAGTGTGATGACAGAGTATCATGTACACGTCACGCACACGTGCAACATCCATGCAAACGAAACACGGAAGGATCAAAACAGGGGGGAAAACTTATGCACCAACCTAATATTTTGAAAAAAAACTGCTTATACTTACCATTATCCAGCGACAGTGCCAGAGCGCACAATGTTTGAAGAGTTTTCCCAAGACCCATATCGTCTGCCAAAATGCCATGCAATCCGAACTTGCGTAGGAATCTTATCCAAGTGATCCCTTCCTTGAATATGGGGAAAAAACGTAAAGCGAAGCATACAAGTGCTATAAATCCGTTGTAGAAAAAATGTAGGAAACAATACAGATCCTTGAAACAACCTCTAGTTTGTTTAACAGCGATTCATATTTAAGCGACTCTAAACGCATTAGAGGAGGGAAGGAGCGGTCGGAGGCACACTGCGGAGAGAAACTATTCAACGAAGCCTATTAAAAGCGAATTCCATTTCCAATACCACTAACCGGAGGAGGTATGTAGTTCAGTTTTGCAAGGTGACGTACACCGAAGTATGAAGTTTTTTTTGCGAACATTGAATGCGAATCTTCTTCCGAAATTTGCGGAACGACTTTCTTGATGGAAGTAAGGAGGGTTTTCTCGCCACGCGGTGTTTCACATGCGATCGCGAAGCGAGGAAACGCCATTAGATACAAGTGCCGCGTTGCACGCTTAGGTGGTAATACAGCGCAACAGGTATCGAGCGCTGTCACAAGCAAGAAGTCGTGGGCTTGGTCCCGTGAGGTCGCCATTGTTGCATCCTTCACGAAAAGACTCACAAAGCTTCTAACATCTCTTCCCACCTGCATTGGTCTGTAAGCGGACCTGCGATCAGTTTCTTTTTAGCGTGGACCCATTGTTGCCTCAAAAAAATACTTGTGGTTGTCCCCCCATAACACATGTCACAAAGGTTTCCAAAGAATTATTGTGACATTCATGTGAGAAATTACCCCTGGGAGCGGAGTTCTCTCCAAATCTGAGATCTCGATCCAATGTGGAAAATGCGGGGTATTCTATGGGTGGATAGCAGCAGACTGGAGCTCACCCAACATGGGAATTCATCCCGGTAATCAGAAAAATGATGCAGATGATGCTATTGAACCAGGTTTGTTTTTTTTTGCAAAAGACATCACTGAAGAATCAATTCAACTAGAAGTCGAGTCAAAACCTCAGATCAAGGGTACCGTCCCAAGGAGCATTTCATGCTCTAAACACGAATATGACACCATTTTGCTCAAAAAGCGTCGTATGCCGCACTACAGGTGCTAATGCTTCGGCGCCTCAAAGAAAAAAAACAGGGGGGGGGGGAGAACCGCTACAACTCCGTCCAGAGAATCGTCCCGATTTTAAAGGTAATTCACCGTCTCAAGACGCGTACAACGGCGTGCACTACAATATAAATTCCCGGGCTGACCTTTTGACCTTTCCTGATCAGACTTTCGAAGTCATCATTCAGGTTATCCATTATTCAGGTTATTGTAGTCATAACAATTGTCCATAATATGCGCCCACCCTTACGAGACAGGGCTTGAACTCACCGCCTGATAGTGTCTCAATCGGATTGTTTTGCATAAGCCCCGTATAGTCTTTGTTTCGACCAGAGTTAAACGTCCAGGTGCTGACAAAACATTAACAAAGTCAGCACTTTCCACACGCTTCTTGGAAAACTCTTCACTGAGGTCTGGCACCGCAACACTGACGTCCTGAAATTTGAGGTCTACAATGAAGAGCAGGGGTTCTCAGAAGTATGGGAACATAAGAGAACGTCGAATCACGTCTTTCCATTCATTTTGCCAAACAGTTGTTTAGTGTAATGGTAATTTGATTTGACTCCCCGATCTTTTCGCCTTCATCAGAGGTCTAGGAGTGGCATGAAGCTCTCGGTTTGCAAATTATCTGATTGAACACCTTTTCCCTTCATTGCTCCACGCCAGGTTGAATCAAAGTACATGGTAGAAAGAACATTCGACACACTATCTGTGTTAGTAACTCGCTGGTGAACACAAGCGGTGCACGATACTAACATGCTCCCTAAGTCTCCTCAGCAGTGAGTCCGATGAGTTTCATCGCGCAACAAAAGCCAAGACTACCCGATGTAATAACAGATAGTGGGGCAACCATGCGCGTGATCTCACGGTCGATCTCGCCCAGGCAATTCCTACCTTCTACACCTCCAAGACTGCCTAATCGGTAGCTAAATGCTCGCTAGTTTGTCTGATATTATGCAAACACCGGCTTGTGCATCGACTGACGCTCGCAGGCCGAAATCACCAGAAAAATCACACAATTCTGAAGTAGAATGCGTTGCGCATCCTAAATAGGCATTGGTTAGCAGCAGAAGCCGTATCCTTTCCGTATTGTATTGAGGCGATGTGCACGAAAACTTGACTAGCACTTCATTGGGCTGTCTGCAGTAAAATCGCTCCGAGTTGTATAAAAGACAGATTCCACGCTCGAGCGATTCCTAGGCCTCTTTCCTTGCACTAGCAGTCTGGTCCCCAGTCTCCGAGACTGTTCCACTTCGCCGTTCCACTATAAGTAGCGAAGGCCTTAAAAGGCTATTCTCTGTCACGCGGGTCAATTTTTAGATCTGTTTTTATGGCGAATAATTGAGTCGGATGGGACAGGATATTGCTTTGCTGGCATGGAGCGAGCAAATCCGAAGGCTTGTACAGCGAGGCTGGCATTTCTTAGTGTTCTCCGTGATTATTTTTTTCTTTGTTTCTTCTGACTGCACTGTCGATTACCGACTATAGACTTGTAACTGAACGCCACTACTCCACAATATGCAATCGTGGAGCTTACCTTTAAAGACCACTCCCCGCGATCAAGTGGTCTTCAAAATGATTTCGCGCCTTTTGGAAACCCTCTACGCCATGATGAAGATGATATCTCTTTCATCCCTCAACAGCGCGCGATAAGAAAGTTATAGCGATTTCGACAAGGCTCGCTAGGCTCACAGAGACGGTAGGTGGACGAGGCGTCGGGTCCCGAGCTGCTTCCGTCCCTTTAACGCCAGCGCGGCGCGTGTTGCGCACGGCCCTTCTGGCACGTTGCCATCTTCGGTGATCCTCGCTTTTTATAGCGATTAAGCGCAATCCCCGCACCGTTGGACATGAACTTGAAGACGCATAGGCTGTTTTAGGGTTTTAGATGGTTTGCAAGGGCAATTCCATTAGGAGGTTGTGAACAAAAGAGCAGCAAACCTTTTTGAATTTCATACTCTGCAAGCGATGGGAAGGACGTGATTGGAAGGGCAGTTAATTCGTTTTCCGTAATCATGGCAAGAGGAGGACAAGAAATGAAGAGCGGTTAGTGTGTTTTTCGAGCTTACCTGTGACTTTCACTAGCGCCACGGCCGCACGGCTCCAGCTTTGTGCTCCAATCGCTATGGAGCGCGCCCCTTCGCGCCCGACGCACTCGTCCAGGGCTGCTGGGGTGACGTCTGTGTTCAAGGTGTTCCCAAGGTTTTTTCCGCTTCTTTTTCTTCTGAGAGACTACCTATAGGATACTGGTTCATGACAGAGCCCAACTACCCGCAACACTTGATCGCGGGAATTGCCTTTAACGCTTTCGAAGAAGAAGAAAAATTGGAAGTCAGAGCCAAAAAAGGTCCCGTCTAAAAAATTTACCTGGCAAAAATGGAAACGCCCACTGCAAAATCTTGTAAAAAGACAAAATCATTCGAGATAAGCAACCCCGCGTCGGGATTTTGCAGGATAACAAATGTCCTACTATATATAATCCGCTAAGTTTGTCTGTTATTGTGTGTCTGTATGTGTGTTTGACCGCAAAGTCATAACTTCCTTCAAAACAGCGATAGAGCCCCAAAAATAATAAGTGATGTAGTTGGTTGGGCAGGAGCACTACAGTTGGGTGGCAAGAAGTGATAAGAGCTGATAAGATATCAAGGCGGTCTCAAAAGGGGAGGGTCACCCAACTGATAGCGCGTGCCAAAGCAACGGCGGGACGTTAGTTTCAAGATGTAAGATAGGAGGCGATGGGAACACTATTGGTGTGTGGCAAGTGGTAAGAGCTGATAAGATACCATAAAGGGCCTTACGAAGGGAACAAAGGGGTGAGTCACCGACTCCACAGAACGCAGCAGCGACGGGACGTTTTTTCCAAGAATTAAACAGGAGGCAGGATGGGAACATTAGTGTCAGGCCACAGCAGCGACGGAGTGTTGGTCCCAAGGAGTAAGATAGGAGGCGAGGTGAGAACACGATTGATGTGTGGCAGGAATGAACAGCTGATAAGGCCCATGAGAGGCTCCTTTAAAAAGGACGCCATGGGTTGTGGCAACACTGGGGCAACTTCCAGCAAGCGATTCTGAGGTGGCTAGTTAACATGGTGGGAGATAAGTTTTGATAGTGCCGACAGGGGTTTAGATACAGTATCCGTTCCCATATTTGCTCTGCTTGCTAGTGACACTGACCACCGTGGCCAAAGAAGCAATGGACTAAGACGCAGTAAGAAGATGTTTCTAGATGTTCTTTGAGCGTAGTCGAAATTGATTCGACCGCTAAAATCTCGAATTCGGACAAAAAGTGAAAGCCTAAAGATGTTTGTTGGGGAGAAACGAGCCACCAACAGACGGATACGTGTAAGCTGTTCAATGGAAGTACTAGGATGCAAGGACATTTCACTATAATCTCTTCTTTCAACCGCTGAGCTGTCCTATTTCCAACGAATGGTGGGTGTTTTCAGAAATGTGGTAAGCACCAGACATTGGCAAATGTTCATTAAAAAGGTGAAACATGATGGAATGGGCCATACTTTATAACATGAGAATTGAGCCAACTGTTAGTGTTCACAAGGGAGGTCGTCAGGTAGCAGTGAGCTTCCTAGAAACGGTTTGTTGCATAATGTAGGGATCCATGCAAGGACCACACAGGTGGGCTTCATTTTTGCTAAACGTTATTGGGAGTGCCAAAAAAGGGTCGAAAAATGTTTGAAAAGAACGGGCGATATTCAGCTCCCGCTCTAGCTGTATCGTTGAGATTGTATAGTTTCCGAGGTGAAATTCAAGTAGGCATGAAAAACAACGCAGAAGAAGGTCAAAATCCAAGTACTTTACCTAGCACGTGGTGAGCTACATTGAAGTTTCATCGCCATTACCCCGCATGCTTCTTCAATGGATCCCGCATCTCGCAGTGGACAGATGCTGTGGTGGATAGACGGACTTTCAATCTACGATGATAGTGGATCGGACCCCTTGGAGCCTTGTTTTTTTGCATTTTCCAGATTTCTCCCATCATGAGTTCCTGTGTGCCCGATAATTATAAGCGGCACTTATGCTAGTTTAGGGTACTTCCAGAGCACTTGTAGTTCTCGAGCGGGTCCTACTCAACTATTACGCTCTCGATACTGAAAAGGAAATGTCCTAAAATCCAGTGGAAACTGAATCGGTCGGAGTCGCCTAGAATCCTAACACTTTCAGGTATCTTCGCCTCTTCACGTGAAACTGCCATTTAACCTGGGCGCGCAAAACTAGCGATAAGCCTGGCTGATAACCTGCACAGGAATGAGTATTTGGCAATTGGTGCACACCGCCACCTAAAACACCGTACCTTGAGGATATTGTCCCTGGTGTAGACAAAGACCGACTGATGGTGCATTACACGATCATGTATGCGTTGGATGTATCGCTTGAATAAACGGAAAAAGTACACATCTAATGATTGGCAGAGAGCAGTTGCTAGGTCCTCGAATGGTCATCAACCGGAGTTATTTCCCTTGTGACACTTCTGACAGCACATTGGCGTGGTCCGCAAATCCAGTCCAACTATCGACAAGGAGTATAGTCAGTGAGGGGAACTTGACTCGAGCACACACTCCCTGATGGAAGATGGTACCTGCGACGTTGTCATGATGTGAGTCTTTCCAGCCGTCACCAGCAGGTTCGGTGCCAATGCCCACTCTGTGGAAAGACTCCCCCCCCTCGGGAAGGATGACCAGCAGCTTCTCTCTCAGTCGACTGTCAGCACATAAGGCGGGCATGGCCATGAACGAGTGAGTGACGAGACCGAGTGTACCATTCTCATGACCTGCTTCGACGCGATCGGAGCTAGTGTTCTGAAAAAGGTTCTGCTAGTGTATTTGTATAGATGGTATTAACTTTAGTGGAAGGGGAGTTCCCCTTGAACGACCGCATACCTTTTCAAAGCCATTTCTTTGCTTATCCGCGTCTGATCTGCCTTGGCGGACCCTCTTCAAAATGCATCGACCTCCGCTTTCACCGCACTTCTACAACGTAGGCTGTTTGTTGTGACGAGCGCGTCACCTCCTCGAGCGCGAACCGCATTCGCGCACAAATTTAGGGATCCATGACTTTGACGCTCGAAATCCATCAACAATTCCGTGCATCAAGTTAAGGCGAATAGCCGTGTGTCTGATGACAGCATACACAAAAGGAGACCTAGAAGTTGAAAAGAAATCTGCCGAACATTTGACGACTTTCTAGCTCAAACATTTCAACCATACCTTGTTCAGAGGCTTTCAGCACGCTTTCGCAAAGAAGGGCAGACAGCCGCTTGAAGTTATTCGCCCGAGATTCCTCAACGCAGGTGAACGGGAGAAAAGGGAATGTTTCTAGTGGCTCGCCTAGTAAGTGTGAAACTGTAGCATGAAGACACCCATTGTACCTTTCGTTTCGATTTCTCGAAGCATATTTATATGACATTCACTTTTAATCCATCTAAAATGACTCTTCGTGGCTGACAGAGACCGAGAAACTTTTACGTACCGCGGTAGTGTTCAATAGCGCGCCTGATCTGTTATAAAACAGAGATGATGCCCCAAGCCCATGTTACCGCGTGCTATAGCCAACAGCTAACCATATCCTCAAGAATGGGCCTCTCGTCTCAAAATACGCTCTTCTGATGAGGAAGGACATCCTGTTGCAACCACAGTCATCATTGTCCTCATCGGGACCCAGGTGACGTCCAACCCTTCGTCACAAGACACCTGTCTATGCCAACAGTGAAAAAATCGTGATCACTTCATGAGACGAAGGTGCCCATATACTTCTACAAACCTAACCTGTAGCGAATCGTCCTGCTCCTCGCACTCGATGTCTTCTTCTGCTGCAACCTGAAGAATACCTCTGAAGGCGTCAGCAATCGCAATCTCGTTTCTCGTCGGTGGAGAAAAGTCTGGAGTGAAAGACGACAGAATTCAGCCGATTACTCTTGCAGGTGAGAAAATGATTGTTGAGATAAATCGGATACACACAATAGTTTATAGACATACACACCACTGCTAATGTAGATGTGGTACAAGTTACGGTAGATCACATCGATGTACATGTCCAGGCACGTATGAACCCGCTATTGCGCAAAGTGTTCCTTTTATGCACTGCGTGCGCCTAGGTGGCCGCTGCAATGTGGAGTATACTGGAGCATCTTCGACTCCGACCGATTCAGTTTTCACTGGATTCCAGGGACATTTTCTTTTTCGTACTTCGAGAGCGTAATAGCTGAGTAGGGCCCGTTCGAGAACTATTGGTGCACTGAAAGTGCACCAATATGGCATTAAACATTATCGGGCACACAGGAACTCAAGGAGGAAGAAATCTGAAAAATGCAAAAAAGGCTCCAAGGGGATCCGATCCACGATCATCGTAGATTGAAAGTCCGTCTATCCAGTACAGCATCTGTAAATTGCGGAGCCATTGAAGAAGCATGCGGGGGTGGCGATGAAACTTCAATGCACACGCCAGGTGAAGTACTTGGATTTTGACCTTCTTCTGCGTTGTTTTTCATGTCTACTTAAAGTTCACCTCAGAAACTGTACACCCTCAACGATACAGCCAGAACGGAGCTGAATAGGGTGGTTTAAATAGCCCGTCCTTTTCGAATTTTTTTTCCGCGCTCCCGATACCGTTTAGCAAAAATGAACCTCACCTGTGTGGTCTTAGCGTTTTGGCAACATCATGCAACAATCCGTTTTTGAAAAGCTCACCACAACCTGAACGACCTCCCTTGTCAGCACAAATCCTGTCAGTAATCAGCACCATAAATTCGACCATGCGCCTAATAGTGCGCGTCAGCTAAACTGGTAACAATAATAAGACAAACCTCCAAGGCCAGCAGAGGCACCATGTTCCTAAACGCTTCGCCAGCAGCTTCACGAATCTCCTCCAGTTTATCAGTCATCCGCACAAAAGCCAATGGTGCTAGTAGCGATACGACACCGGTCAAAGCAGTATGCATCAGCGATAACCTTCATCAAAAAATTCATGGTTCATACTCGACGGAAAACAAAGCGAAATCCACCTCAACAAGGCTTCAATAGCTCCTCGTCTTTCACTTTCGATGGAGACGTTAGTGAGCATCACAGACAAAGGTGACAGCAACCGAGAAATTGTATCGCCAAGACGGGACCGTGCAAAAGTTTCCACTGCTTTCGCACCAGCAAATCTGACAAGAACATCTCATATATAATGGGCGTGACTAAAAACAAACTTTGAGACAGACGCAATCCGGCAAAAGCAACGTCTCCATAGTGGGCTTGTTCACAGCTTATCCCCTAGTAGGCTGCGTTCATAATTTGTGACTCGGTATTCTGCGATAACCAGCGTTCTGAGAGAACCGACGCTTCAAGCGAAAAGTATAGTTTAGGTATCGAATGGCGACCAAAACGCCGATTCGCTTAAAACGCTACTTCTCTCAAAAGTCAGCGATTCTTGCCGACCGATACCCCTTCTCGTCTTTTCCCTCAGAGAGCCGATTTACTCAAACGCCAAGTCGAAATTATGAACTCGGTCTAACAGAAGTCGCTCTTTTTGTATCAAACTTTTATTGAATTGTTCTAGTGCTTCTAGATATCAAGATATCAACAATGAAGTTCAAGTACTGTAGTTTCTGGTTTCAAGTCTGTGAATACATAGTGCACAGGTCTGTCGGAAAAAAAGGAATTTCCAATCCGAGCGACCCAAAAAGAAAGTTCAGGTGAGAAACTGCGGTTGGTGACATCAAGTACACACACAGCAAGTATCGAGGCTAAAAGTGCTAGTGCAGAAAAAGCACCTTGAACGCAGAGCTGGCTAGTTCGTAGCTGACTGCACCTTGGTCGAGATTGCAGCAACTACAATCTAGCAGCTGGCTGGAATCCTGGACAAGGTGCAGTCAGCTACGAGACTTCCGAAGCAGAGCACCTCTATGGAAGGCAGATGCCAACGGTAGAGCCGGATATAATATTCAACACGTTGACGACACTTCGGTTTTTTTTATTATTTGTTCACATTTTAACAACTACCAAGCAGTCATACTAAAAATGTTGAGATACTGGCAAAAGTCGGACCTGGGACTCGAACCCGCATCTAACGCTTACCGCGCGGTCGCGCCGTTAGCGAGGCCCACTCTTGCCTTCTCACCTCAATCCCATTTTGTGCCATAGCTTTGCAGCACTCACACATCCAACGTGATAAGTAGTACCGCAGTAGTACGTGGCTACCAAGTAGCCGTCCACTGCGACAGACTCCTCCCACTTCATCGAAGCTCCGCCCACTTTCACAAAAGCCCTTAATTCGAGGAATACAGGGTATCCATATTCATCACTTTGCCGAATGTGACTAGTTTTGCTAGTAATTGTTGAGGGTGATAGTAGTACTCATGTGCAATACCACGTCGCTGTTATGTTAAAGCACGGTAGGAATACGGTCCAATTCCTATTCTGGCTCAATTCTGGTTGATAACGATAATCTCGATGCCTGCCTCGTTACAGAATAGTTTAAGGTACCACAGAATCACCTGCACGCTGGATTAGAGCTTTTCAGCAACTCTATAACTCGGGATGTAGACACATCTGATAATGACGATCCTACTCTTGACCACATACAATCGTGTAATGCCAAGCGCGAAAGCAATTCCTAAAATCAAAAGAAGGCTCAACAACTGTTTGCACACTGGCAAACGGGTGGCAACGTTTGATAGCACAGTGTTAACTATCACAACGAATTACACATACTGACACCAGAATCGGCCTCACCTCTTCTGTTTCACAACTATCCAGTGCAAACTGGTCATAGAACTCTGGCAGCTGATCTACCGTGAATGTAGTACACACCTGAGATTCCGTGAAATTTGACACGATAAGCTGCATATCAGGAAATCTTTCTGAAAAACTGACCAAAAACATCAACTCTGCATTCCTGCTTTGCGGAGAAAAAGAGACTCCTTCGGACTCGGTTCTCTGTATACTGAGTATCACATGCTGCACTTCCTTCGACGACCTGGGAAGCACAGAAATACTTTTTCAAATGTAGTCTGAGCATTGTTATAATGTTACCATTCCTTCGCTTTAGGAATGCGAGCGGAGCAGCTGGAAAACATGTCCTTTGCTCGTCCAAGTACCTAGAAAAAGCACAATAATTTTACCTTGCATTTTTATGAGGAAATATTAGGCGCTGATAAGCCTGGCTTAGAGTAGGGATTCTTGTAAAAGAATCCTTGTACAAAACTGGCATTACCGTGTAGGAGTTGAGGAGTCTCACTTAGAGTGCGATAGTAACTGTTCGGATGACTGTCATTCCAGTTTCGCACAAGGATGTCTTTATATGCACTCGTAGGTGACTAGCGCCTTTGTCTATTTATTTCTTTAATTATAATTACACGCTGGTTATAAACATGAGAACCTCATGAACAAGGAATTTAGATGAACATGGTAGTAACACAACTACAGAATTAGCTTGCAAGACCCCGTTCATACCTGGCGACGCTGGAGAATCGAAGGACCACAGAATCTGCGAAAAGATAAATAATTACGCATGGAGGATTGAAAACCCACGAAATGAACTAGGCACGCACTGAACGATTAAGACCACTCGATGTGAATCTAATTTCTTTCGCGAGTCATCTAATTGTATAAAACGACGCGTGTGTTGTCTCTTTCGCATTTTCTCTGGTTCCTCGCCTCTCCGATTGTGAAATATACCATATTCACTGTGAATTCATTCCTTTTCAAACCAAATTCACCCTTTTTCAAACCAAATTCACCCCTTTTCAAACCAAATCCACCCCTTTTCAAACCAAATTCACCCACCTTCCGAATCGAATTCAGCACACTTCTTAGGCTGCGCAACTCATCAACCAAATCACGCCACACACTACTGCGGGCCCCGCCTCCTCGGCCACGCCCACTTGCTTTTTGCGGAATTTTGATATTTTTCCAAAAATTTTGCCTTTTTGGACTGCTACGTGAAGCCACGCCCACCGTGAGAGCCCCGCCCACTTTGGAGGAGCCCCTCCCACCTTTCAAAAATGATGTAAGTCGGCAGTTTAGGGTTGCTGGTCAGTCGGAACAAACTTTGCCCGATTTTCTTGTTCCGAGTGACGAACGAGACCCCAGCATGAAAACCAAGACACTATACTGTCGAGTTACACCATTTTTGAAAAGTGGGCGGAGCTTCTCCGAAGTGGGCGGAGCCTCCCTCAGTGGGCCATGCTTCACGTAGCGGTCCAAAAGGCAAAATTTTTGAAAAAATATCAAAATTCCGCAAAAAGCAAGTGGCGTGGCCGAGGGGGCGGAGCCCGCAGTAGCGTCTGGCGCGATTTGGTTGATAAATTGCGCAGCCTAATAAGTGTGGTGAATTCGATTCGGAAGGTGGGGGAATTTGGTTTGAAAAGGGGTAAATTTGGTTTAAAAAAGGGTGGATTTCTTTTGAAAAGGGGTGAATTTAAAGTGAAAATGGTATATATGAAAGTGACCTAATAGTTATGAAAGACCTGAAATCTCGGAATTACAAATGACCTACGAACAAATGTAAGACAGTCAGGTGGTGTCAATACCAAACTTAAAGCTTTGGCACTACAGTTATTTTCGTACACCAAAAACTCAAAAATTTTTCACCGAAACTTCGACTGCAGGTTAACCGAAGCCCTGATCACGGATATGTAAATACTTTTTGGCGCTGGCGCTATGTGGCGCTACTGGGCGCCAATTCGGCGCCACCATATTTCTCCGAAAATCGATTAAAAATTGCGCTATTTAGCTTTTCTAAGGCTGAGCTTGGGAGAAGAAGTGGTTCCTTTCAGGCCAGGCTCACCATTAGCAGTGGAAGGGTCACTATATCGGTGGAAAGGTGCACCCGAGCGCAGATAGCTGAGGTGTCGCTGTGTACCCCCTTTACTTCACACTATACTCCACAGGCACCCTATACAGATGTGATATTCGACTTCAGGAGGTCATGCTACCCCACGGAACAACTTTTCCGCGAATTTTGATGGTTTGGGGTATTTTGACGCTGGCGCCCGACAAGTTTTCAGCGAATATGGTGAGCTAAGGTATTTTGGCCCGACCCTGAGGCGTGGCGGCCTAGCAGTTTCGAGCCGAGTGGATGTGATATTCACGTTCACGATGTCAATCTGGCCCAGACGACAATTTTTCAGCGAAATTGTCAGTCTAGGAATTTTGGCGCCAGTGCCTCTGGCGCGCGCGCCAAAATAGTTCCACGCCAAGCCAGGTGGCATCCCTGTTCAAGAAGTCGGTCTATTCGCGAAAAAAAAATTTCAGCAAAGTTTTTAAAAAAAGAATTGAACCTTGACGTATGGTCTTGGCGTCCTCGGCCAACTATACGCGATCATTAATGTCACTGCTCCACGAAAAATCTGTAACAGGTTACTCGCGACGTCAGCAGCACAACGACTGAAAGGTTTGGCGGTGACTGTGAAGACTGACCTCAGCAGATACAGTGGAATTGTGCTCATTTTGCATACACTCTACAAGTGGTCGTACCATGGGAGTCAGCTTTTCGGGTGCAAAGCCAAAATAAAACAGAGCCGATGCCAAAAAAGCAGCTACTCTGCTGAAAATTGAATCTAATGACATAAGTGAACAAGAAAACGTAAGCCGATAGAACTTAACATAAACGTACGTAGTGTTTGTCTTAACCGCCAATTTCGTGAATTCTATCAGATCTACCAGAACATTATAACGAGTGGTGAGTGACTCGATGTGATTGGGAGCGGTCAGAATGCCAAGACATTTTTCGAATGCCATTCTAATTAGCAAACATGTTTAGTTAGAATTAGCAGCTCAAGCAGTTGAACACTGACTTGCTGATTTCCTCGGCCGAAACTGAATCTCCCATGCATAACTGATTTCTATCCACACCACGATTTACGCAGTAGTCGACGAACTCCTTGCAATCCTAAACAGGGGATAGAGGCTTTGAAAGGGAACATTTGTCAGTTGCACATTGTTTCACATAAAAATGACAACAAACAGATTTCGATGTTCTCAAACAAAAAACTGGAAGGCGGGCGGAACGGATAGGAAGAGTGGATTGACCATAAGATTAACAAGGCACACAGGCACTGACCAGAACCCCGCCTACTATAGGCGAGAATGCTTGGAAGGGTGAAGCCCATGCCGAAAATTCCTAATCTGATCTTAGAACAGACCAGAGATGAGAAATTGACAGGCAGTGATAACTGAGTTTTGGACTGAGATCAAACGGTTCGTGAAAGTGAAAGAGATGGGGAGTCAAGAGAGACTTATATGTGAGAGGGATTATGATTATTATGACTCTCAAACAATCGCCATAGAATCAGCGGATTGGTGAATACCAGATGATTCTTACTGTTACTCTGCAGTTTGTTGAAGAATTTTATTTTGGTGCCGGTAACTTCCAGATTTAGAAAAAGACATAGGAGAGGTCTCAAGTCTCTGTAAAAACACTCTGCTCTGACAGGGAGACGATTCCTGAGCGTTCAAAGTTAAATTCAGCGATTACGTGTAATGGGGTAGCAGGTGTTCAGTATGGACCACGATCCCTTATGTAGCTCACTAAGAAGCGAAAAAAAACCCTCGGGAACATTGTGAACAGAGACTCCCCTTAGGTGTGGGCGCCCTGGACAAGTTTGACGAACGTCGGTGAGCCCAATCAGAAGGACTTGACGTGCAGCCAATGCATCGCAAGAGTACGGGGAAATCACCCTACGACGCTGCAGGCAACGCCATGTACACACGCTATTCCGCTTGTAAGCAATTGTCTTGCAGAGTGAAAGTAATCGTGATTGCAATGGCTGCAATAATAAGGCGTCTCTAACTACTGTATCTCGCCGTTTCGAGTGAGGAAAGTGGTATATTCTCTGGGAATGCGGACAACAATGCCAAATGCACGGAGGCATTTCGCGAACCAATTGATCGCGGGAACTGTCTTTGAAGGCATGCTTCGCCTTTCTTCAATGTTCAGACGCTTTCTGTGGACAAGGTAGTCCTGTTCGTGAGCATGCAAGATGTTCCACATCCGATGATACGTGAAGAAAGTGCGACCCGTTCGCGATGAAGCCACACCCCCGCCTGCTGACCACGGCAACCTCATTTTTGGGTTCTAAGAGCATCCTGGTGGTGCGGTTGTTCCGTTACAAACTCTTCAAATGTCCAATAGGAGAGCAAAATGATAAGGAGAAAGAGCTGACACCAAGAAGTGAGAATTATTATGAGCACGAACAAGCGCGATTTGGCATGTGGTGTTATTAGGGCATTTCGGGCGGGTTTAGTCTACTTTGTTCTTCATTTTTGGTTGTTTACCACATTTCCACTGTTATTTGAGCCGCATAACTCACCAGTTTTGAGGCGCGGGAGTTGCTTCCAAGAACGGAAAGCAATGAGATCTAGAAAATCACAGAATTTGTTCACTAACCATCGTGAGATGATTGACTGCCGAGGCAAGTTCGTCATAGTTCTTGGTAGGAGCTCGCAGAAACGCATCGCAAATCTGAAGAATAGTGACGGGAGCGTCAATCTGTACGCCTCTGAAAGAAATGACTAACTGCGGCGCAGTGAATACTACATGTTATTCAAACAAGTGCTATGTGAAATGATTCCTTCAGTAGGAAAAAGAAAGAAGGGAAGTATGTAATAAATATACGTTGATCTGATCCACGCCTGAGCTATCACAATATAAGCATTCGGCAAACTTAATCCTAATAATGTGACCGATCAGGTTCCCGGTCCTGGTCTCTACATGATGAGAAAGAAAAGCCGGAATGCGCACTTATTCAGAGAATCTCTATATACAGCAGCCCATTCATTCAAAATGACAGCGGCGCCAAGATTGTGGTACAGCAGATTAGACCGCAAGAAAGGAACAAACAAGAGTTGTATTGCTTCAGTTCTGAAAAAGAAGAAATTACTTCCGCAATGTGACCTGAATGAATTCCAAACATAACTTACACCGGTTGGCCATCTACTTCTATTCCACTTTCGTAATGCAAATGAATAATAGTGGCAAGAAATTTCGCGGCGATTATCTTGCGAGTTATGTAGACGTCATCTTTTTCCCTGTAAATGCAGATGTTGGTTTTATACTTTCCTTGAAAATTTTGTTGAAATACATCAACTACAAACCATGGCGAACTTAAGGACCTAGCGAAAGACGTACTTATCTGTGAGACACCGCACTTCTTCGCTAGCCATTCTCTCCAACGGATCATCACGTGTGCTTGCTCGAGAATCAACGCAGTAAGTGAAAACATCTGCAAATTAAAGGAATGGTTCTGGACTGAGACTGAATATATTTTCTTACATAGCTCAAGGATTTGAGCTTCTAATTTATGCTGTAGAGGCTGAAACAGCTTTTGTAGGCTCTTCAGATTCTGCAGCACATAACCTGGAGAGCAAGTTCAGGAAAGGCTGCCATCAAATTTGGATATATTATCGTTAACAATATTAACAGCAGCATTAAAGGCAGCGCCCGCGTTCAAATTTAATGAGTATGCAGCTCAGGTAGTAACAGCGTGGTAGCAAGAAGCCTATTAGTGAAGAAAAATCAAAGAGAAAACACGTAAAATGCCCTAGAAGGAGTTTCATACCGAACAACTGTTGTACGTGCTCAAGGCGAAGAGAAGGAGTGGTTGCACTAGTTTTCACCTGTTGATTTCAGCTGTTTCCCCTTATTACCTCACTCTCACCACACGACGTGGAGAGAAGCAGCAATGGAACAACCGCACCATCAGGCAACCACTAGAAATGAAGTTGGGTGGCGTGGTCGGCAGGTGGGCGGAGCCGTCGGTTCTTTGCGGGCGGACGCCGCTGTTCCGTCGCATTTTTGGGTTGCCAAACATGCACGTCCACCATCCTCATAGGGGGAGCTACTAGACCCAGAGAGGGCGTGAGAACAACAAATGAACGGGGGCGCTGCCTTTAAAGTCCGACGATAGCTTGCAGTTTTATGCTTTTCGTTTAGTTCATGCTGTGGAGCACCATACGCAGTGTTTTCAGGAAATTCACTTTCAAGAGTCGCACACCCACCAGCGTCAAATATCCATGAGGCTGCGTTCATAATTTGCGGCAGCGTACGCTATCGTTTTCAGCGTTCGGCAGCGGCAGTGACAAGGAAAGGATAGATATCGATCTAGCGCACGCCAGCGTATTCCAGCGTAGAGCAATGTTGAGCGAATTTGAAAGTATGGGTATCGATCTAGCGTACGCCAGCGTATGCCAAAGGAGACCAGGAGTGGAGAGCAAGGAGGGTAGCGGACTTTTAGAGTAGGGGTCGTGAAACCACGGCACGTGCATCCGCATGGTGCAACTGCACTGCCTGTACATAATGACAACATAATTCTATGCTTTAGCACTAGTACCGGGCGGGTGCACCCAACCCAACTTCACGACGCCCTAGCCAGCATTATCCTTCTACTTCCCGGTACACCCCGTCCTGGTGGACGCTTTACGCTGGAAGGCTGGATCGATATCTATACTTTCCTAGTTGCTCGGAACACTGGCGTACGCTGGCATACGCTAGCCAGAAGTATGAAAGGAGCCTAACACAAGCGACTAGCGGTTTCGTTCCAAGTGAAAGTGTTATTTGTGTTCAGGTCAAACTACTCCTGGGACAATTTTCAGCGAATTGGGTGATTCAGCGTAGTTGGCGGTGGTGCTTGTTGCGCGGTTGTGAGGCGGTTTCGTGTCAATTGGATGCGATATTCGATATAAGAAGGTCGAAGTACCAGCGTGGACAAAATCCCAGCTGAATATGCTCGTGGAAAAGTCGATAAGAAAAAACTGGTTTGATTCCGGAAGACTGGGGCAGTGAATAAGTGAATAGTGCCAACTTTTAAACTAATCTTTTGTCTGATGCAGGCCGCACTTATGTGTAAGTCGACTTTCACCAAAAGTTACACTTGTGTATCAGAACATAAAATTAGGACAAAAATGTTTGAAAATTTAGCAGGAGGGTAGCACTAAAGAAGGCAAGGCTCATACCCTCACCATACCACGCAAGCAAGCAGTGAAGCTCAGAGTAGTGGTTAGAAATATAACAAGAAACGTAGAAAATTTCTTTAAACTGACCTATGACAGCACTTCGATGATCCAAAAGCAGACATCCTGCCCAAGGTCCTATTTTATCCAAAAGTACCCTCGATTTGACCAATATCGACCTGAAACAGCCAGAGCCGAATGGGATCAGCTGTACAGAAAAAGAAGTGGAAAACGCACCCATAATTTGCTATAAGCATCTTCGATGTAATATAAACGTTCTCTAATAATAACATGTCATTAGCTGGTGCAGAGAACAAAAAAACACGATAAAATAACTTCAAAATCATTAGAATATCCTAAAATATATTCTGAATTACACATGCTAAAGAAATTCACTGCACAACCATTTACAGCCAATGCAACTCACTTCACTGTTTAACACCCCTGAGTCTCGTTTAAAAGCTGTAAAGAGAAGAGTAACGATCTTCTGCGATCTCGATTGAAACTGCTCATCAAGCATACTTACAATGATCATAATCTGTTCTCTGCAAGAAAACCTTCCCATTACAAACTTATCAGACACATGCCGCATGTCAGCTTTTCTTCAGATTTTTTTATGGCAGAATGCTTTAAATATTATGAGGTGAACAATGTGAATGGTATATACCATTTTCATTATAAGTACATGAATTTACAAACCAAATTCAAGGATCGGTTGAACATGACAAACTAGGCACTAGTGCAGGATCCTACACGACAGCCACGCCCACACTTCAGCGTGGATATGATTTTTGGGATTTTATTCTATAACTTCTGCTTCAGTGACTTTTTTGCAGATTTATAACCTCGCACATACTGACTGGAAAGGACTGCCCATCGATACGCGACGGAGAAAAAATTCGACTCAGCCGAATATTTGAAAAATTTGCTTCCAATTTCAAATTTTCATATTTTTTTCAACCTCGCTAATTCTACAGCTACTCTTCACACAACAAAGGTACTCATAGCCACGCATTTATGCAATGACACGTTACCCTAGTTACGCCCACATGCAACCTTATGTGAAACTTTCATATTTCTTCAAAATTTTTACATTTTCGGACTGCTACAGGAAGCTCCGCCCACTATGAGGAGCTATGCCCAACTCTCTTTCACCCTTGAAAAAGGTTCGTCAAATCAGCAGATTCGGGTCTCAAATTATAGGTCAGACTTACTCGTCAAAAAAAAGAAAAACTAGCAAGTTTAGCTTGTTGTCTGTTTTTTCGTTACATGTGACGAGCGACTCACTTACCTACAATTTGAGGCACTAACCTGCTGACTTGAGGCACTTTTGAAAAATGGGCTGGGCTTCTACGGAAGTGGTTAACCTGGCCACAATTGGCGGGGCTCCCTGCACCAGTCCAAAAATGTGAAAATTTCGAAGAATTATCCTTTCTGCAAAATTTTGCAAACTGGTGCAAATTTTGCAAAAAGATGCTGCGGACGTGAATAAAGCCGTTCACTGCATCATTTTGCAAAATGGAGCGGGCCTTATGTCCCAGTGCGTAGATACGCGCTTATGAGTATCTTTGTTGCGTGAAGAGTAGATGTGGAATTAATGTCTCAAAAAAAGTATGGATTTGAAATTTGAATCAATTTTTCGAAAATTCGGCTGAGTCACCCGCGTGTCAACAGTCTTCCCATGTACGTGTAAGTGCAAAGTAACAAATGTCCAAAAAACTAAAAAATGCAGAAGTTGTAGAATAAGATTCAAAAGTCATGCCTATGCTGAAATAAGGGGGTGGCTGTCGGGCCAAGTCTGGCATGTTTAATCAAGTCTTGAATTTGATTCGAAATGTTTTGCATTTGCTCGAAAAATTCGTACATTTGCTTTCAAGTCGTAAAATAATATAGAGATAGCAATGAACTGAATAGTGGTAGATAACAATACCGGAAAAGCACAACATTTTCTTCTAGCCGCATTCCAAGTCTCTACTATGCTAATCAATCTTACAGCTAAGCGTTCCATCCAGAGCGAAGCTGAAACGAACATTATTCGATAGCTGAAAGAGCAGCGATCAATGATTACGAGGAACCTGCTCCTTTTTAGACTCTTGTTCTAGCAACTGCACACATTAGACATGACTTGCTAACAAGGTTAGAACGTTCTTCATCTACCATTGGTTGGACAACAAGGAAGATAAAGTCGTTACGGCGCAGGATACAACCTTCAACAACAACAACGGGACAGTATAATGACAGTGGAAGGACTGTCCCGTTGAAAAACTCACGTCATCAACTGTATCGTCCAAGCTTTTCACCAAATTAAAGCAATCATGAAAGTCGCCAGAAAATTTGCAACAGATTGAGCGTGTAAAGTGCCGAAGTAACAAATCGTGGAAAAAAAACTAACTCAGATCAGCAAGTTCGTATAATAAGATTTCCAAAAAATCCATGCCTATGTGAAATAGAGGGTGGCTGTCGGGCCAAGTCTGGCATGCTTCTAATCGAAGCTCTTGGAATGTGATTGAAATGTTTTGCATTTGGCTCGATAATCCGTCATTGGGCTTTCCAGTCCTAAATATCAAAATGAAAAGTAGGTAAGAGCGATAGCATGAACTGCACAATGTGTAGATAACAGATACACACAACCCCGCCGGAAAGCACCACACACTCTTTTTCTCTAGCCGCAGCCAAACGTCTCTACCTAGTGGCTAATCACAAGTCTAACGCTAAGCCGTCCGCCAGAGCCGAAGCTGCGACGAACCATTATTCGAATAGTCGCAAAAACAGCCGATCAAATGATCACCTACACACACACACATTACCTCATTTAGCCTCTTGTTTAGGCAACTGCCACACATTAGACATGCTTGCTGAGAGAATCAAGGTTGAGAACGTGTTCTTCATGCACCATTGGGTTGGACAACAAGGGAAGATATAAGTGCTTACGAAACATATACACACAACCGCGCAGATAACAACTTCAACAACAGGGACAGGTATAGATGGACAGTGGAAGGAATAGTTCCGTTGAAAAAACCTCACGTCATCAACTGTATGTCCAAGCTTTTCACCACCGAATTAAAGCAGTCAGAAAGTCGCCAGAAGAAGTTGACAGCAAAGAAATATTTAAATACAAAGTAGAGCACTTTGCCTACACGTGCCAGTTCTGCAATATCAGCTCCTACATTATAATAAACAAAATTATACCTCAGCGAAGGATTGTAGAGTATGACTCACCCGTTCTCCCTGCATTAGCAGTAGAACACGGAGCTGAGCTAGGATAACTGCTCGTCGCTCCGAGTCGGTTTTATGTAGAAAATGACCCAAGCCTGGGCACAAGTTTCTCGGACTGGAGCTGTGGCTGTGCGACCTTGAAATATTGACAGACACACAGTTTCTTATGAAGTAAGGACAACCAATAAATCTGGCGCTTTCCCAGTGAAACAAAGAGCAGATTGAATTACCTGAGACAAAATCGTTGAACTGATCAAGAATTAAAACATGAAGTAGTTGTAAAGCGCATGAATCGACAAGAGGAAGAGGTATCCTAAAGAAGAACGAAGTATAACTCGAAAACTGTTCAAACTATACACAGGGAGCTGTACAATGCACGCTGTGGAGAAAAGGCACAGAACCTATCAACATTTTCGAGAATTTTGGGAGTAATCAGGAGTACAGCTTCTCCTTTCTCACACGCATCTCTCCTGGAACCTTGGAGCAAGGTCGCTCATACTTTGCGTCAGCGCACGCAAGCGTTTCGAGAGTACGCCAGTACCAGCAGTAGCAATTATAGGTATCGATCTAGCGTACGCCAGCGTTTCCGCGGGCAGTTTTGCTCAAACTCAAACTGCCCCTGAAACTGCGAAAACGTTGGCATACCCTATTGCTCGCTAGATCAATATCTACTCATTCCTACTTGCTGGCGATGTGGTATGCTCGAAACGCTGACGTACGTTAACGCAAAGTAAGAACGCAGCCCAAGGAGGTCAGAGCAGGCACACAAAAAGTTGTGAAGATGGCAAAGCGGTCAAAGTGCTAGCATATAAACTGGTACATCGGACTAAGTTTCACCTGGAATATGAAGTAGATAATATTTTGGCTATCGTTATTGCTGCACCATGCCTACACTGCCATCGTTGATCGGCCAGTAAAGGTAGAAGTCTAAAAATGATTGACAAGAATACAATACCGTAAGCTAACTGCGTCGCCATTTATATGAAAACAAAAACTGGAAAAATCAAACAAAACAAACTCTTACCTGCAAAAAAACTTCAAGAACGCAATCTGAGAAGAAAGTTCAATTCTATCAGTGTCTTCGAAAGCTTCCACTTTAACCTCAGCGTTTAGTTTGGAGCAGTCGGTGGTAAGGAGCTGAAAGGAATGTACAGAAGAAGATTAGTTCTGCACAAAGTCGAAAAGTCGACGCATACTTCTTCAGCTTCATGCCGCGGAGAATTGCTACTACTCCGAGGTAAAATATCGAGATCGTTGACAAAACCTGCCTGAAGTAAGAAAACGTTACGAGTTGTGCACCTATACAGAACCGTCAGCTCAACAAATCTGAAAAGTGATTAGAACATGGCTTCTCGAACACAATGCACTACCTAGTCATGCAAAGCAAACGTGGTCAAAGGCACGCCCCCGCTTCAAAAAAGTGAGTTTTGCCGCTCATATACTGATTACAGGATGTTAAGTAACACAAACGTGAAGAAAAACGCTGGGAAAATCTGCCCGAAATGTCTCATATAGAACCCCATGCTGAATGGTGTACATGTATAAGGCGAAGAAAGGGTATGGTATGTTGGTGCCAGCTCTTGCTCCTTCACTATTCGAAATGGAGAGAGTTAGTAGTGGAGCAACTGCGCCACCATGAAGCTTTCCTAATGATAGGTGGGCGTTGATGCAGCGAGTGGGTGGGCACGAGGCCACGCCGTGAGCGAGTTGCGCTCTCCTAATCATTTTTGGATTGCGAAAGTAAGTAGTATATGCTGTATGCTTGCTGACAGGACAACCATGTCCAAAGGAATCATCCATGCATCAAATGAACACGGGGTGTGCTTTCAACAACGAAAGGGTCCTGTCGCTCACGTAAAAACAACAAGATGACGAAGACCACAATGGGTACGCACGAAGAATTCGAACAAGTCTCAACACAACGAAGAATGTGACTTACTGAGGTAACACCTATGGCAGCGCTCATGTCAAGATGCTGGTCAAGTAGCTGCCGTTGCTGCTGGGCGCTCACTCGTATCCCGGATGTGCTCGCACTGAGAGCTGCTCCATCGTCACTGAAAACCGCGAAAGTGAGAGCATTCAACAACAAGCAGAAATCATAACAGCTCCTCACGAAATAATCCTGACGGCGAAATACAACTTCTCTTACATAAAGCGGCCTTTTTTGCAATGTTTATACTTCTGGTCATTTTTGCTCCCGACGCACGAGTTGCTCCGGGAATGTGCAATGAGTAAAGGAAGCCAAAGCAGCTTTATACAGTAGCCCGGATAATCAACAGTTCCACGAAAGAAGCCTAGCAACTTCGTGGAAGTTTCGTAGAGAATGCAGGAACGACAACAAGGCTTAATAACTGATGCGAGCGTACATGGAAAACTCTGGCCAACCGCAATTCGAATATACTACTCGTACCACGAATCCGTACTCCGTACCATATACTGCATTTTCATAGTTGCGCGTCGTGATTGCTGCGCATATAATTGATCTTCGCTCAGCCGAAGCGGTGTCAGGAGGGAGGGGGGCGAGAGTGGGAAGAGGGGGGTGATCGCACCCGCTACCAAAAGTGATGGGATATTGATCAGTTTACGAAGGAATGAGCCAGTGGTGAAAACGCCGTAGGCGGGCTCGACCTGTCTTGACACCACCGACTGATAGCGGCGACATTAGCTTATTTGAGGCCGCGTTAAAAGTCTGCGACACTGGACAGCGGAATGAAAGGTCCTGAGAAAAGGGGAACGGAGGATTGAAAGCGTGCAGAGGAAAGGATAACTAGTGGAGAATAGGAAAATGGGAGAGTACACGCCTGCGGACTCCTGACTCGTTAGAGGGAGGAGACAATCAATGCCTACTAATTCTTTGGCACACATTTTTTCATTCTACGATTCACCAGTATCTATGAAAGCGGAGCAATGAGGGCTCGATTTCCATTCAATTATGTTTTTTCTGTTCGGCAAGCACATGCTTGTTCAAATCAGAATGAATTAATCTCTCTTCTACCATTTTCTTCGAAATAAGAGGACTGAAACTGCGTCATAAACAAACGGAAGTGCACTTAAACCCAGGTTCCATGTAACCCATCTACGCGACTGTTGAGTAATATAAGACGAAGTGTGTACTGCGAGTTCATGAGCTACTTCAGTGAGTTCTTCGGCGGTAGCGGTTTCTCCCCCTATGAGTGAACCTAAGCGAGTGTACACTTTGCGTCAGCAAAATCTTTGAGCTATGACCATCGCATCTGCTTGAGCGGAACTGGCGCTTGAAGGCATAGTGTTTGGGCACGTCATTAATTTGGGGGCCAGATGGAGCGGCTGATTAAGTATGCGTTCATTTTGCGGCTGCGTCCAGCAGCACCCACCCCAGCGTACGGCAGCGTTTCAAGCATATGCCAGGCCAGCGACTAGTAAAGCATAGATATCGATCTAGCAAACGCCGGCGTGAACCAGCGTTCACCAGCGTACGCTAGCGTCTTGAGGGAATAGGGAAGTATAAGTATCGATATACAAATGCCAGCGCTCACTAGCACCCACCAGCGTGCAGGAGCGTTTTTGAGGGTACTTTTGAACTTGAGCAAAACTACTCGCGAAAACGCTGGTGGGCACTGGAGAACTCGGTATCCATGTATAATTTCCCAGTTGCTGGCGTTCACTCGAAACGCTGCTGTACGCTACTGGGCGATGATGGACGCTGCCGCAACGAAAGAACGTAGTCTAAGCGTTAAAAGTACGAAAAAACATATGGCGATTAAGGCTGCGGCGTCCGAGGGGAGGTTCCAAGCTAGGTAAGCCTTATATCATGCTTGAAAAGTTGAAACGTGCGAGGTGCTAGAGGGTAATATTCATCTCCTGAGCTCGAAATACCCTTGATAAGGCGATAATGTCGGAATACTTATTTTATATTAGGACGTTAAGTTTAGTAACCAACAAGAAAAGACCTAGTGCATGAATACTAACGAATAATGGAGAGAGCGGAAGTAAACACTTAGGAAAGTTAAGAAGACAAAACATCACCTTAACAACGGTTTATACGTCTTCAGAACGTGAGCTGCTTCAATGTCACGTAGCGAAGCGCTGACAGGAACCTCTTCAACCTTTCCAGTGAAAGCCTCCATGTTCTTCAGAAGACAATGAAGAGCATCGGCAGCCGCTACACGTGCATCCCATGACGTCGAACAAATGTATTTCAAGAGGATCTGGATAGCTTCTTTCAGAATGCTTTATCGTTACTAGGCTATTTATTTGAACCTCACCTCGGCCACTTTATCGTCCGAAAGGCAATATTTTCCGAATGCTACCGCAGCTTCTCGCCGTAATGTAGCGTTTTTTGACTCGAGAACACTGCCAAGGTGATTCAGTCGAGAATCACCCATTCTCGATTATCTGCAAAGTTGCCAAACGCACATACAGTTTTGTGAACAATCTAACGACCAAATGAGGAAGAACACAAAAGTTTCCTTGATGAAGAATGTCGCAGAGACCACTCCTTAGAGCATGCTAATAAGCAAATCGGCACAAGCACTCAAACTGGAATGCTCCAGCGTTTAAGTTACCGAATCATTCAAAGACTGACCTAATAAAAACGGATTAAGAAACTGAACACGTTACGTGAAAATTCCTTGTATCAGAGTGTAATTGCGTACCGCAAGCGGCTACCGTACGCCAAGTCCTCGGGCTTAAAGCATTGTTCACAGTCTCCTGGCCCTGACGAAACGGCGGTTGGGAGAGAAGCAAAAAAAATAGTCATCGTCCAACCGCCCAACCGTCCAACCGCCACGGTTGGGCGGGCGAAAAGCAGTAGATGCGTATCGATTTCGCTGGCGAAAAACACCACCGCGATGAAGCTAGCGTTTTGTGACGTTGCGGTTTGGTGAAACGCTCGTCGATACGTACCAAAACCCTTTCGCCCAACCGCCAGGCTCTTCGCCCAACCGCCAGTCGATACGTATCGAAAGCTTCTCCGAACCGCCGCGTTTCAGAGAAACGCTGGACCGCAGAGTGTGAACAATGCCTAAAGAAAGTTTCCGCGATCAGGTTATCTGCAGAACGCCTCCGTGCATTCGGCATCCGACTGTCGCCCAAACACCCGGAAAAATGCCGGACGAGTCTTCGGGCGCAAGTCGTCCAGTTCGTTGTGGGAGATTTGCGAGGATCGCTTTTTTGCGATCATAGTTAATATTTTGGGAGCGCTTCGGAAGCTGATGAAAGTGAGTACTGTAAGCCGCGCCGAAAGCGCGGCGCTTTCATGTTTTGGTATGACTCACGCTAGCTTTTCAGGGCGTGGCGCGACGCCAGCAGGACGATGCGAGGAGTCGACCGTCTGCTAGGTCCGGAGCCTGCAGCCCGTTCCTGCCAGCTTCCCTGAGGGCGATGCCCCCGTTACCAAGAACACACGATCTCTATTTTTGCCTCTGTTTGCCTTATAACGTTGCCTTGTATACATTATTTCGTATGCCTTTTGTAATTCCTTTATTACCTGTAACCTATTCCATATTCTTGATCTCCTTTTATGTCTTTACAGATAACTTTATTAAACAAGCACCTAGAGTATCACAGAAGTAGGTGATTAGCACCGGGCGCTAGCTAACTATACTGAGAAATCAGCTTCGTGCTTTGCTAAGTGCATACTGCTTCTGGCTGCGTGGTTGGGCTCCGGAGCTTCCGCACGGCTAAGATTGGCTCCAGCAGCCAGGTATGTACGTGCTCGGGCTGCTCTCGTTCACTTGCGGAAGGGGAAGGAAAACACAGGTAAGAGCTATTACAAGAATGCTTAGTTGTGGACAAAAGTCGTGCCTCAGGCGGGAGTCAAACCCGCACCTCACGCTTTCCGGGCGAATGCGCTATCTCCAGTATCAGTTAGCTACGCGCCCGTGCTAACACCTTACTTCTTGTTGATAACTCTAGGTTGCTTGTTAACTAAAGTTATCTGTAAAGACATAAAAGGAGATCAAGAATATGGAACTAGGTTTACAGGAATAAAGGAATTACAAAAAGGCGATCGAAATAATGTATACAAGGCAAGTCTAATATAGGCAAACGAGAGGCAAAAATTAGATCGTGGTGTTCTTGGTAACGTGGGGGGCATCGGCCCTCAGGGAAGCTGGCCGGACAACGGGCTGCAGGCCCGGACCTAGAACGCGGCTCGAACTCCTCGCATCGTCCTGCTTGGCGCCGCCCACGCCTGAAAAGCCTAGCGTGAGTCATACCAAAACATGAAAGCGCGCCGCGCTTTCGCTTGCGGCTTACGTATCACTTTGCATTCAGCTTCCGAAGCGTTCCAAAATATTACGTAGTGATCGCAAACAAAGCGATCCTCGCACAATCTCCCACAACGAACTGGACGACTTTGCGGCCCGGAAGACTCGTCGGCATTTTTCCGGGGTGTTTGGGCGAGCAGTCGGATGCCGAATGCACGGAGGCGTTCTGCAGATAACCTGAATCGCGGAAACTTTTTTAGCTTGTTCACATTTCTGGCGGTCCGGCGTTTCTCTGAAACGCGGCGGTTCGGGAGAAGCTTTCGATACGCTTATCGCACTGGCGGTTGGGCGAAGAGCCTCGGCGGTTGCGTGCGAAAGGAATTTTTGGTACGTATCGACGAGCGTTCTCACCAAAAACCGCCGTCACAAACACTAGCTTCTCGCGGGGCCGGTGGTGTTTTTTCGCCAGCGCATAATCGCGATACGCCATCTACTGCTTTTTCGCCCGCCCAACGTGGCGCGATTTGGACGGTTGGCGCGGTTGGACGATGACTTATTTTTTTTGCTTCTTCCCAAGCCGCCTCGGCGGCGTTTCGCTCCATGGGCCATGTCGAGACTCCCGTGAAACATATGCGCTTAAGCCCGGAGGACCTTGCGATACGGTAGCGGCGCGGCTTGCGTGGTACGCAACTTACACTCTGATACCAATGATTTTCACGCGTAACTGTGTTCACTTTTCTTTAATCCCTGTTTTTTATTAGGTCAGTCTTTGAATGATTCGGTAACTTAAAAACGCTGGACGATCCAGTTTGA
>MU911978.1:12470-32895 GCA_036418165.1 Cooperia oncophora
TTTCGAAGATACCTGTTACCGATGAGTAGAAGTACTCCTCCCCCTTGAAAAACCTGTCGCTTAAATTTTGAAGGTTGCTTTTTACAGTTCAGTCAGCAGTGGGTGACGAGGGCTCTCGACTGTCATTTGTAAGTTGAAAGTACGCCACTCATAAAAGGTGACTAATCCTTTCGAGGATGGGATGTGCCAGCGATCCTGTGTAAACACAGGTGTGCGTTCGTTCTGTGCGAGACCGGCTTTTATTCCCTCATTCGTCTTCCCGTTCATTTATCCCTTGTCTCTAGTCTCTCATCCGCGCAACAGTGTCTCGCTTATTGGAATACTCGCCCAATTCTAGGGCTTCATTCGGGGCGTCTTTGATCGTTTTTCGCTTTCCTTTAGTGAAAAGGCTGACAACATCTAGAAGTTCATATCTGGACCAAAACGTCCCGAACTGTATTTGTGGAATGGGTCTCTAAAGGGAGCTGAAACGAATCAGAAAAATTCGCGCCCACGTCCAAGGCGTGAGTGTGTAGGTCAAGCCAGCCAAATAGAGATATTAACCTGAACAATGAAAAACTGCCTTATTTTGAGAGGCACATCAAGATGTCGAGAGCATTCTACTAATTCCATCACAAGGCTCTATCCCGTCTCGAAATAGAGGACCATTTCCGTTTGCCGATAAAGTATCAACGATCAACGCACGATTTGATCCTCCTCTTGCCGTCATTTTGCTTATTGATTGTTTAACCGAGGTGTTTTCAACTTAGTGGAAAGATGGGAGAGTCGGACTAGCGTGTTAACAGCTTTCGTCATTACAAAGGCATTTTCGTCTGTTTTCTTTACGATCACGACTGCAGAAGCGCCTTCGAGCGCATGGATCAGAGAAAAACTTTGGGAAACTGTGTGTGGCCTCTATTTCCTTGATGGATATCAGGATATTCTCAGTTGGTTTGAAAAAAAAAAAAAATAGAGGGGAGAGGAACCTGTCAGGATCAGTTGACTGACTCGGTTTACATCTTTTCCACTTATTTCTGGATATCGGGGACATTTAGCTCCGTATTCAATGTATATAATGATTTGCAGACGTTAGTCGATGTTGGAGCTTTGATATCATCAACAAATCGCATAAAATACATCAGCATTTCAATATGTAGCCTAGACTCACCGAACAGACAAGAGCATCCAGCTAGAGACCCTAAAGGAAATTCTCAATTTTCTAATGGGGAATTCTCAATTTTCGTGGTCCAAGACGTCGCGATCTCAAATTGCCATGATCACGAAGACCGTCCAGAAGTAATATACGAGGTTCTGCAGCTCTCACCCCACTCTCAGGACCTTTCACCTTCTCTTTCTCCTTGTCATGGCTCGGCATGGAATTTCTTGAGCTGCTCAACGCTATATTTATCTCGATGGACAGCCTGCAACAGGAGAAGGCACAACGTTCACAGACCGTGCGTTTGCCGTTGTGGTGATCATCATGAGAAGAGCAGCGGAGAAAGTAACTAGTAAGTCGACATTTCGCAATAGCATCAGAACCGAGCTTCATGACGGTAGCGCGAACTTCCTGTGAAATGGGTGTGTCTTCGTTGATGTAGTGGGTATACATCTGAGAGCTGCACGTTCGATTTTTATTCTGAAGAGTTCGTCATTGCGAGGAACGTTGTCGTCAGGAAAATAATGTACATCTGAAATCGATCTTGCACGTCAATGGGACCGTGCTCCGACCACGCGACATGCTTGTAGGGTGCCCCCGCTTGCCGTTACATAATAGGCCAACTACATCTGCGATCTCGAATAGAAGTGGAATGCGTGGCGCATCTCACATAGGAATGGTCACCTTGCAAGCACACTATCTCTGTGTGTGTGCTAGCATTCCAAGGTTTCTGTTTTTCATTTCTTTTTACGGAGTTGAAAGTTGTGGGATATACCTCCCCTTCGTAGCTGAAGGTAAGGTGGCAAGAAGGTACGGTGGGAAATCCACCATTTCTGATAGTTGATCTGACTGTGGTGTCTTCGTGCTTCTATACCCTAAGCCCCCTTCTATCTCAACGTATTATTAACTGCAAAGGTGATGGGCAAGGTAGGTTACCCTAACGGTAACAGGGTAAACATACCGGTAAAAGTTTATGGAAGAATATAAGGAAGGTAGAAGTAACCAGAACGGCTCCCGTCAGAATTGCTCAAGAATTCAGAGAGAGGAGTAACTGGTTACCAAGGAGCTCATCCAGCTTATATCGTGAGCAGAGCACTTTCGTCACATGCAGAGGGAAATCTTCGATAATCTCCAGGGAGTCTATGGTCGAAATCAATTAGGAAATTTCTGCTTTCCTGGTGCGTTAGGGTTTCCGACCAACTTATACGAGCTTCGTGAAGAGCTGCACTTCATGATCGTCAGTTCAGGCGTTCGAATTTCACAGACGTTTATAATATCAAAGGTGTTTATAGGTTGAAAATGGTAAAGGAGCACGTCGACTGATTCACTGTCCCTCGAATTTGACGAAAATATTTTCGGACTCTATTTGTAATCACCCCGTGAATCATAATGTAACTGATTTAGTTTGGAACACATAAATGTCCCTTGGTGAAGAAACGCTTCACTGTCGGACCGATATAGATTGGTTCTGGAAGTATGAAAATGGCAAATTCGTCATTGAAGGGCTCGACCGTGCAGGACGACTTGTAGTGACCGACGAATTCCTTCTTCCGAACTCGTCGAGGATAAACCCAAGTTTGTTACGTAATCTCGGAGGGCTTTCTGACGTGATCATTATCGTCACTGTCCTAGAGAAGTCTGAGAACTTGGAGCTTGGGAACCTCTTGAGAAAAGGGTCCATCAAACAACGCTCAAACCGTTGTGCTGTTGTAATTTTTGATTTCTGAGTGGACGCTACAGTCAGCTCAGATGAGCAATGTGTCCCTTATGATAATGAATGATACTCGCAAACTTCAGTGGCTCAGCCCATGTAATCCAGGTATTCCAACGGCGAAACCGGAATTACACCAAAAAAAGCTATGACAAGTGTTTTCTGGAATATTCTATGAATCGGGAAACTGGAAAGTTCCTCGTATCGATTGGTCCCTTAATGTAGATTCCGGTGGGCTTAATTGGATCAACTCGTGGAATGATTTCCAAAAAACAGGAGATATTTGACTTTCTCCATGGCTTTGTCAGATCTCATGTAACAAAAAAACTCACCAGGAATTGAGATTCCGGCTAGACAGTTCTGCCTCAACCACTGCAGTCATTTCACCTTGTTCAGCACACGAACATTTGTTTCCAGCCCTAAGGCAGCGTTCATACTTCGCGACAGCAGCGGCGATCGCGGCGACCTCGGCGATCGCCGCGATCGTCGGTACATGGCAGAGCGCGCCCCAACGCTATTACTTGCGCTCCGAAGGCTTTTGGGAAGAAGCGACTCAATTTCATGCTTTTTTTCCTTTTAACTGCAATTTTCTTAGCTCGGCGTAGCTGCAAGCTTTGGTGACACAAAGGAAGCGCTGAACTTGAATGCTTTTGTTTCCTATTAGGTTGGCGCGGAAAGTTCCGCTCACCTTTTTTTCGAATGCTACATATCAATACTATAGTCTATTACTCGACCGCATCGGTATCTGCAAACAGTCCGGCGCTGCTGAAACTTCAAGCGTAAATTGTGATCTCTTACCCTCGTCTATCTTGCAGTTGATTAGGGCGGTCGTGCAGACGGGCCGCAGGCGCCGGCAGTGTCAGAGTTGGCGCGTGTGTCGATTTCTGTGCTAGGAAACTAATTCTGCAATTTTTATACCAGACGTGAGATTTAGTCATTTTTCCAACTTTTCACTGTTTTGGCTACTTTTTCCCAGATTAGCAGCTCCTTATCTTCACAAGGTGGAAAAAATGACTAAATTAGCCTGGAAAGCGCAAATTAGGTGTCGGGTGAGCGCGCTGCGCCCGTTGACGACCGGCGCCTAATCAACTGCCCGGATGCACGCAGGTGTGATGAGGTGTGCTGCGGAAGAGTGGCTGTGGTGCGTGGAGGTGAGTACCACACGCTATTCCTGCTTCTTTTGTTGCGAAGAGGCCAATATGGACCATAGAATCTTATCCGCCGGGCTGGGACCGATTCACCGGACCAGACCACCTCCAAATGTCTTTGCACCTAGTTGGTGGCGAGAGACGCATCTTCACAAAAAACCTTGCAAGCCTCTCGTGCATTGCCAAGGGAGGGCTGGTGTGGTAGGCGATGCTCTCCCCTTGTCCATGTGGTTGTTTTACACAGCATTGCTGGCGGCGGTGGCGTGAGAGGGCTGCCGAGTTGCCTCACGTAATCAATTCAATTGGCACGGTGATAAATTATAAATGGACGAGAGAAATTGACGAGGAAACTCCGAAAAGCTGAGTGGCAAGCCGCTAAGAACCTTGGATGATGATGTCCAACTTTGCTATCGCGCCTCTCTGACATTGGTGTAAACTATATGTGGCCATCATTGAGCGCTAAGCTCTAAAAATCAGGGGAGAGGGCCACGCAAGGCAGAGTCATCCGATGCGGATGGGATGTCGTCGATCCAATGTCGGTGTAGAAATACGACTCCCCTCCCCCCCCACCTTCGAAAGTGGTCAGCCGCACGATCCCCCTCCCTCCAGCCTTCTGCGCCGACGACGCAGCGCATTAGTTATAAGTCGGCGAAAAGTCAACTATCAAAATTAAATTTGCTTCCAGAATACGACGCGCGCGCGCGCGGGCGCGTGCGCGCAGGGAGGCAAAAAGTACGACCCCCCCCCCCATGGGGTGTGTGATCACAACGAGCGGCTGTAGCCGTGCCCGCAGTACACTGCTGCTACAATTTGATCGATGCACGCGCCTCTCGTGATGAAAACAAAGACTAATTTGAATAAAACGACAGAACTTCCCGCCAATTCTAATTATTTCTTGATTCAGCGGGATCAGAAAAGAGCCAAGAGGAAACGTGTGAGAGCTTCATTTAGGGGTACCTTTTTAATGTTTCTTTTTTCATTCGCTCGAGTTTTACATGAGCGTTTATGAAGTTGGTTCACCTGTGTAATATTGAGGGGGGTGTAGCTGTAAAAGTGACTGGTGTTTTGGTTCCTAGGTGAGTTTCTTTCTGTTTCTTGTTTCGTCTCGTTGCCCGTAAAAACTCGGACTTCGTAAACGTATAATGGTTTTGGAAGTTTGCGAACAGTTCAGTGGACGATAGTAACCTTTTAAGGCGCGTGTGAATAATAAATAAATTAAGACGAATGAAGGAACGAAAAGTTAAGAGAAGCCTCACCCGAGAGAGAGGAAAGGGAGCCGGCCTCATCCCGACCTAAAAAGAGGTGAAACCTCCTTACCTCATATTCCAGATCCGCTTATGCATAGAAAGTCGTAAGTTATTAAGAGAAAAGAAGGTCTCACAAGTTGGATTCCCTTATTTATCAAGCGAGCGGTCCATAATAGCGTTGGGGCGCGCTCTGCCACGTACCGACGATCGCGGCGATCGCCGCTGCTGTCGCGAAGTATGAACGCTGCCTAAGTAACTACCTCACCTACCTGATGAATGCTTTGATGACAAAACATACATCCAATGTGAGCCCGAGACTTTTTTTGCTCTCCAATCCCATAAATTGATTCTAAGGTGTCTTCGAAATGTCTGGTAAATGGCAGCAAGATACCAACCGTGTTTACTTGGTTCAATATAGTTGCAAAATATTGTCAGAAACTTTTCCCGCAACCTCATGATATAGGAATTATCCTAGGCAATAGGGCGTGTGAAAGGACGTGAGTTGGATCACAGCCAGAGCACCCTTTCTCGCCGATCCTTGTGGACTCAGGATCACTTTCCATTGGTGGACTATCGTTAGAAAGAACCATGACTGGACACCCTCTCTACATCCGGCGACTGTAGCAGGCTGTAACTGCTGACTTGACAGTGAGTGTGACTGCGGACGATGACTGCTATGTGCTGGCCACTCAGCTTTGCAGAACTGCATTCCCAGAATCCATTATTAGCTCTGGTGGACGCCACCATTTTGATGTTTCTTTACCAGCCACTTAGCACGTGTGATGCGGCCTCAACGTGTCCATCAGAGGGCATTTTGAATGTCTTCAACGAAGGACGACGGTCAATTTCTAGCGCAAAAATGCGCCACAGAGCTGTTTGTCGTCGTGCATAATGTCGCTGCTAAAGAACGGGTTGCTCATGAGATAATCTGAATTGCAACAATTCTTTTGAAGAGGGTCAAAAACAGGGAGTGCGATCGAGGTTTCCGCCATCGGCCTTCACAAAAACGATTTCACATCCCAGTTGTGAATATGTTGCTCAGCAGGGGATGGCGTGCGCATGTTACCGCTAGAATCATTTAGTTCATTTTTGACCATTTTTAACATTCCTCCAGAGAAGGGCTCAAGTAGAGTGAACAGGTTCGGACATATCGAGAAACGCAGTACCCACTGCTTTCCACAATGAAGAATGTGGAGACCCTTGCGAAGTTCAAATGTACTGACATATTTTCTGTCGTCAGTAGTTCAACTTTGGTGCCAACACATGCAAATAAATAAAATAAATAATAATAAATATATCGATTACGCGATCGATATAGCCAGTCTCCAAAACTATTTCAGTGTCAATAACCACCTTCTGAAGATGGGAGAGCTGACTATGAAAGACGTCATTTTTGGGGTCCAGGTTCTGGTAAAGCAACCAAAAATTTAGCTGACATCCTTCATTGAAGAGTAAGTTGAGAATTCATCAACAACTAGAAAACTCTTGTCAAAAACCCAGAAATGAAATGGTAATGTCAAGAGTTTGCAAAAAATAGAGTTGTCGACCTGATTTTAGATATTTCAGGTGACACCCGTGAAAACGCTATTAGATGCTTGTGTTTTTCTTCAAGCAGTACGTAAAAATATCATGAAAGGTTTTTGGTATTGAATATCAAACAAATTTTGTATAAAATAATAGAGTCAATAATGCGAGGTTTCATACAATTCCAGGATAACATGAATACAATGAGAACATATTTCCAACCAAATACGAATACAATCAGTATTGCGTAATATACATATTCGCAATACACAATACTAAAATTGAAAATTGAAATTGAACAAATTCAATTCAAAAAAATTACATCCCGAATATTTGTCTCAGAGTGTACATATTTACAGGGTGTTCCAGGATTTCAGGCATTTTTTCTATATAATCACTGAATAAAGGTGGCTTCAGATACCGTCTGCCTCGGATAGACCTGTAATGCCTACAGTGCTTAATGTGTCTTCTTATTATAATTGTTGTCACAAAAGACGTGCTAGGTGTGCAGCGGCACTATGATGGTGGTATCGCTCCCAGTTGCGATTGATGGGCTTCCCGGCCTGCCTTGGGACCCGGGCGATTCTATCGTCGGCAAGACAGGTCACGTCGCACACGTCGCGTCGCGGCGTGTCGCGCGGCCACGCGGCGCGGCAATCCCGGCGTTGCATTACCGTACTCCCGAGTTGTCACTGGAGCAAGGGATTAGCGTTGTTTCAAAGGTAACCTCAAGAGTAAGAGTAATAGTCAATAATCATAACAGGAAAGGAAATAGGATAGGAAAGACATAATAGGAAAAAGATAACCAAAATAGGATGACTCTTTCAAATTGTTGAAAGGGATCGTCAACCCTTTAACAATTTGAACGCCGCGCAACAGAACTCGTACGCGGCGGCCGCCACGCCGCCGGCTCCGCCCACCGGCGCGACGACCCACTTATCGTCGACGATAGAATCGCAGCACACCACTGCCAGCCTTGCCTGTTCAAGAAACTAGCGACATTCAACAAACAGTAGCCCAGTAACCGTATGTCGGAAATATTTGGTTGGTTCAATTCAATTTAGGAGCGACAAAGTTCGTGCGAAATAAAAAGTATCAAGCGTCTTGGAACAAGATGACGAAGGTTTCATAGGACTAATTGTAAGGTTGTTTGTTTTGTATTTCAAGGTTGCCATAGGTTCCGACGCCATAGCACAATGTTACTTGTACACTGGAAAGAAGATTAAGAGAGGATTAAGCCACATTAAAAAATATTCACCACTGGTGCTGACCACCTAATTAGTCCGACCTCACCCGTTGTGATGATAATTATGATTACTCTACACCTTCTTTGTGTTCCGACCTTCGTACTACGCTAAATTTCAAAAGCAAGTTCAGTATTCCAACAGATGATGGACTAGTGGTATCCAACGACTATACACTGGGGGCGAACTTTCCTTAACAAGGGTGCACTAGAGGGACTTTGTGCAAGATACACAGAATTCTACGTTTCATCTCATTTCCTTTTACGTAGTCAGTGTAGAACTCGCTCTCAAAATTAAATGGACCAAGCTAACAGGTGGTCCTTCTCTTCATGGTCCCCCTTACGACTACGGTTCCTAAAAGAGTACAGCCAGATAAATTATTTCCGATGACCGACACAAAAAAACCATATTAAAGTGGGGGTGACAGTAAAAGACTTGTGACGGGGAAGGCATTGATTTTCCGCTGGAAATCTCTGAGTTTCGCCGAGGAATGTGGTCCGCACCTTTGCTCCTAAATTGTCAAATTGCCCTCATTTGATGTATTTGGATCAGTAAGCCATACTTCTTCACATGGATTCTACCCCTCTCACGAATTCCCTTGTGTGCATGACCTCATGCCGATTTTTGTCCTTTACGTGCCGACGAAAACCCCATCAGGGAGGCACTGACGAGGACAGTTTATGCACAATCTTCAATCTATCATCTCAATCTTTGTCATTTGCTTCGAAAGCTGACCCCTCCCAATAATTCAAGAGCAGAGTCTGCGTTGAGGTCAGGTATACGGATATCCCGGGCACGAGGAAGGCGTGGCTGGGTACTTCATATGATCGTTGCGCCGGCTGTGCTTTTAGTGGCATGTCGTCGTTTTGTAACCACGTCTTTGTCCAACATTAGTTGAGGTTATGCTGAATGGAAATATCCTGTGGAAGGTGACCCATGTCTTTTTCATACGGAGTACGCAGCCACGTCCTCCCGATTCCTGGGATATGGGGCCTAGAAGCAACATTTGTGGGCCATGCTAATTAGCCATTGACCGCTAAGCGACATGCAGGTACTCGAGTACATGTGTCGAACAGTCATTGTTCCACCACCACATGACTTTTGCTTTAGCCTCCATCTTCTGCAGGATTTTCCATTCCCTGATATGAATGGAGCAATTCATCGTAGCTGTGAACCAGTAGTAGTCTAAGTCACGCCGCTATTGCAGTGAGGCCGCCTTCATACTCGCGAGTCGAGCGATTCAGTCGCCCAACTCGGTAACCAATTGGTAGATTGGACAGGCGGCCGCGTTAATTTTCAATGTTCCTAATGACACACCCATCCCTCACCATGCCAGAGAGACCACGAAACACTAGTGAAGAACATGACTGTAATGCAAGGGACTAGAAATGGAAAGATGTGACATAGCTGTTCAATCCTGAAACAGTGCTTTCAGGTACCTCAGACGACCCTTTAAGCAGAAAAGAGATCTAGTCCATAATCTCTTCGATCAGTGGTATACCACAACGAGATCGTTGCATTTGAATGATGACATGAAGGTCTTTTTGCACTTTTGCTTGGCGATGCAGTATGTCGACTATGGACAGAAGGGCTGCGTAATGAGCTGGTGCGTTTGCTACTCCACGTGTAGCCATGCAGTAAGACAACAGCGTCGAATTGAAGCGATCCCGTTCAGCAGCGAGGATTCGTTGCCCATCCAGAGAAAGACCGTCGACAGCTGAAACAACGCTAAAACATTGAGCAAGCATTTCAGTTTTACATATCCTCTTCTATACCAAAAAAAAGAAAAGAATCTTCAGAGAAAGTCACACAATCAGCTGAAATGGCGGCAATTAATAGCTTACTTGTGAGATATTCCCTGTGTTCTACTCTCAACCTTCATACTTTCAAGCCTACACATTCAAGAGCGCCTGTGAAAAATAACGGCTATCGACTACTATGCTTGAGTAACGGCTGCAAAAAAATGTGAGCAAAAAAGCGAGATCGTGACTTTGGTTCGCAGTAATAGCTGCTGCACCGCTTTCGAGGCCTAAAAGCGAGTAGCGAGTGTACCCATGCCGTGGTTCCTCCCATTAGCCTGAGCCACCTTCATTAGCCCTGCCTACACCGTATAGGGAGCCATAAGGTTCTTAGAGTATAAAGAATATGACACAACTCAGAATACAACCGCTGGGCGGTCTACCGAGCACAACTTGATAATAATCAAAAAGCGGACTAATCAGAAACCGGATGGGACGCTTGAAACTACTCCTTCAGGTGAGCCTCAGTGAAGCTTCAAGGTCAACCCCTTCTGTTTATTATGTGTTGAAGCACCAGCCACAGAGTGAGTTTCTTGAGCGAGTATTAGGCATTTTCTGAAAAGATTAGCGGCATATACTACTAACCAGTTTGGCCGACGCGCACTTCTGCGCGCATTAATCAGCCCATGGCTGTGACGCGAATTATGAATTTGGTGACCCTCCCTTTTAAGGCCCCTGGCCAGCCCTTGTCAGCTGTGATCACTTCCTGCCACCTAAATGATGTTCATGTCCAGCCCCTTATATCACCTAGTGGAAACTGTTCCACCGTTGCTGCAGCTAGGGCACGCCATCGCGTAGTGATAAATTCCTGCAGAATAACACCCCCTAATTCCATCCTCTGATACGGCCCATCTACTTACCACTTTCCTAGACTTTCCCAACTTCACACCACTTTTCCAGTTTTTTCGACATTCCCCGAAATTTCTAGTTTTTCCTCAAAATTTTGCTGTCTGTCGAGCAGGGAGGGGGCGAGGTCTTTACTAAATAATATTTTTTTAGCTATCGGAAATAGCAGTTGTATAAATCTTTGACAGTGCCGCCACTAGAGGGCGGATATATAACACCAGTGAAACGGGAAAAACCGCAAAAAGTCAACAACCGGGAAAAGCATTTTTCCAACGCCGCAAATTTCCTCTCAAGAACAAATACGATCCCCCTCCCAACAACGAGCAAATACGATCCCCTTTATAGCGTCCGTGAAACAAGAGAAATCAACTATCAAAAAATTTTTTCTCAGGTCCAAATACGACCCCCCCCCTAGTGATTATCACAACGATGGCGTGCCCCGGCTGTAGCCCTCGTTACGAATTTGGTGACCTTCCCTTCCTAAGGCCCCTTAAGAGCCCCTTCCGCTGTTGGCACCTCCTGCCACCCACCAATAGTGTTCCTGACTGACCTCCTACATCACTTATCGATCTTGAACTCTCTACGACTGATTTGAAGGAAGTTATGAATTTTCCGGTCCAGCACACATCAACAGACAAACTTAGTGAATTATACAGGGGGGGGGGGCAATAAAAAAGTCACTTTTCTTCCTTGACTTCGAGGCGCTATAAGTTACACTTTATTAAATTCTGATCGGACATTTCCACTACCATCTTAAAGAACGTATTAAATACTATCTTGACACTGCGCCACAGCCTTCTGGACGAGCGCCATCGAGAGATTCTGGCGCGGACCGCGATGTGTGCCTGAGATCAGCGAGATAGTCGATTTCTCCGCCACCGTAGACCACCCTATTGAACTCCGCCCGAACCGGGTAATTGAGGGGATTCAGGTCAGGTGACCTACTTGGATACCTTCTTTAGGTATTCAGCCCCCTTCCATTCCAAGTAGGCGAGAGTTTCTCCAATGCCCTTCGATTCCATGTGGTGGCACCCAATGCTGTAGCAGTACAAAGTTTCCAAGAAGGTACGGGCGACGACATGTGGGAGGATATTCTTCTCGAGTTGCTCGATGTAACCGCCAGCGCTCACCTTCAGTCCGGAGTCCACGAAGAAAATATAGGTCTTTCCATATCCAGGTACGTCCGGCCCATACCATCAACCCGTGCCTTGGCGACTGTATTGAAGATGATGTTGGAGGTCTTCCAGATCGAGAATACTGGTCTCCAGGTAGCTACCCATGGATGACTCCATACCAGAAGTTTCGCAGCTGTTTGGAGGTGACGTGAATTTCAAAGGTCTTCTCCAGTCAGACTGCTACTGGAGATGACTTCATATTTGGTGTACATGAAGTTGATGGGCAAGGCCAGCTCCTGCTTATCTAGGAACATTTATCCTCCGCCCTGGTATTCGTATCCACGTCCTCTGTCTGGGCTGCGAAAACTTTGCTGATATGTGACTCGATCGAAGTGACTTTTTTATTGCCCCCCCCCCTGTATATGGTAGGAAGATGCCGCGGACTAACCTTAGGAACTCTGGAAATCTATTAGCATCAGTCAAAAAGGTGCAAGTTGCAAATCTGTCCAGAGTCTACCGCGTCGGGTATTGCTTTTTAAACAAGGTGTAACTCACTGGCGTTGCACAGAAGAAGAGCTTTCAATAGGACGTATTCCTTCTTGTCAATTCCGTGACGGATAAGCGGTTCAACGGCAATTTTGAAAAATTCGTTTCCAATGGAGTGATCACTGAAAGTAGCATTGAAAGAATCGTTGTTTTCAACCAAAAAAAACTGTGAGAGTCGAAGTTTTATGTTGCTGAAATATGGTATTCACAGGAAGTTTCATGGCGGCTAAAAGTAACCGCCCACCAACCTGCCGGTATAGCAAAAGTCTAGTTCTGAATAAGCGCTGGGGATTTTATTGCTAAGAAAGTTGGAGGCCGGGAAAGTAAGAGAACTTTGATATAGCTCATAAAATTCAGTGCTGAAAATAGGACAAAAGTTATAGGACATAATAATTATGATGGTTTGATTTTATCTACCATTGTTCTAGTCAGTGGCTATATTCTCCTGCCCAAATCTAGATGGACCCAAGAGACCTTGGAGATGGAGGATTGGTTTGCATTTGCTCATTCCAATCCCTAACGGCTCCTTTTTGCCACAGCGCCTCTGCTCACTGAAGCAAAAACATTTCGTTGAAGAGAAAAGAAAAACTAACAGAACAATCGCGGGGAAGAACACCGGTACGGTCCCGTCTGGGTGTACGACAGTGTCTGCTTTTTGCTCGTAAGAGAAGAATGCTTGCGTAGCGTTGAAGCACTGTAGTATCACTGATTTCAGAAGAGTAATCTGAAACAAGCAATCATTAGGACAGGTCTCACTAAGCAGTACATTCAAACACTTCATGATGCGAGAGTTGGTTCTGCCAACAATTAGCAGCCTCTACAAATGCACCTCAAGCTTCAAAGGGGACATCATCCATGACCGGTTGTGTGATCGCTTTTTCAAGGGTCTTCTCGGTGGAGCACAACTGTGCCAACTCACACATCACTACGTCTCCCATGGTGACGCTCAGTATTTAATCCCGATGAAGGAGGGAACATCAGGGGCCAGAACTGGACATCGAGGGGATAGCGATGTCGAGTTTCCAATGAGTGTAGCAGGATGTCTTTATTTTGCTGCCACCAGAATCAGATTAGATATAGCCTAACGTGCGCTTGTCAATTTTTTTTCTTTTTCTACTAGAAGCAAAATAACAGAGTAACACTACTGCTCCCGGTGAATATTGTTCATAGATTCACATCGAACACGTGGATACCTGATCGCTTCGCTTCAATTTATGAAGAAAGGGGAACGTCTTTGCCCACTCAATCGAGCTCAGGATGTCGAAGAAAAACCAGTTTTTTCTGAAACTACTGGTCAATTTCGCAATACTAGTTGAACCGCTGTATGAAGAAGGAATACAAAACGCAAGAACGCGTTGAAAATCCACAAACCTTTCTGGCTCTTTGTGTTCTAACGGGCTAAGACCCTGCTTCACACGTTCCACTTGTTCCGGGGTAAAAGGTGGAAGGCTGGGTAGTGGCCAATTTGGCATCGGCTGCAGAAGGAATTGGAAGAACTTCATTCATTGTCCTGCAAAAGGCCCTCGGGAGTAGCGCAGTGGCTAGAACGCGCTGCGTCGCAACTTCCCGCTCAGGCACGGTAGCTCTCCTGCCTTGCTGGTTCGTTTAGGTGGACCTCTCCTATTCGAGAAGTTGAGAGCACTGACTTGGACATTGGTATAACATTACATGTCGTTAAAAAAGCGTCTTGAAATGCTTCTACGGTTGCAAACGGATTTCCCAATTGCATGCGCATCCCACATAGATTGATCAGCAACTCCCGCTTTATCCGTTGTTTGTTTTACCGAGACAGAAGCCATAAATCAAAGTAAATAAAAGAAGGTGAAGGCTTAGTTGGCCAGAAGAGTATGAATACCGGCAACTGCAAAGCGGAGGACCTATCCACTGTGCTACGTCCGTTTGCCGATTTGCAGTAGAAAATTTTTCACGTAAGTCACGGTATAGATCGATTAGGTACAAAGTATTATATAATAAAAAGAATAGTAAATATAGTATCATATAAGGATGCTGGCTCCATGACCTGAGTTCAAGGGTCACACTCCCTGATATTAGTCTACTTATTACTCAGATTTCATCACCTGACCTTTGAGAGCCCCTATCGCACAACATACTTAGTTTCACTTTTATTCCAGAACGAAAAAGTTGTGGGTTTTAAAAACATCAAAGAACACCCTCCTTTTTACACTGAATGGCTCTATACATTGACTACTTTTTAACTCAATTCTTGTGTAGAATTAGACTCATACCCCAATTTTGTCGGCGAGGTTTATCAAAGAACTCGAAGACAAAGCATGCTCCAGTTTTGCGGGAAGTGCTTCTGGTTCTGGATTGTACGCCGATTTCCGGAACCTTAACATAGCCAAATAAGAGATGAAAAATGGCTTCTGTGACCACTGTAATCATCGTTTCTGCATAGCATAATCAGTGTTTCGATGCGCCGCAATGTTTTTTCTAGTTAACCTGACCAGGACAGGAATCATTACTAAAGATAAAACCAAAAATGGGGCACCAAATGTGAGTATTTATGGCGAAACCTCCAGGTAGTCTGACCCAGAGATATTATGCTGACTCAGCAATAGTGACCAATCAGTTGAAATTGAATTAAAGATTAATTGCTATGGCTGGCATACTTTTCTGTTTTGATTTCCAGATAGATGAGCTCGTCGATTAGGCGATCCATGGTGTTTTCAAGCATATGCAAAGAAGAAGGCATCTGTAATACGATATTATGATATGTAGAGGCAGGGGTGGTTCAAGTACCTCAAACGAGTTCAAGCAAGTTCGGAGAGGAGCAGAGAGTAAGATGGCTTGATAGCAGTGATTATAAGAAGAACGGAGAAGATTTCAGGGAATACTGGGAAGGATTCTCGCGCTCGGAAAATTCCATGCTTTAGCTAAAACCGAATAATGAACTCGCACTGCCAAATCAGCGGGGTCTCTTGAGATGGAGATGTATCGAAGCGCGAGAGCTGTATGAGTACCGATGAGGGGCTGCTTCTTGCACCGATACTGCTTTTTCTTCCATTCCGCTCTATTTGCCCTGTCCCTGAGAGTGAATCTCCACAAATAGATCTCTGGTGACCTTCCAAACGTTAGTACCCATGACATGTGGAATGTAAATGCATGTACCGTTCGCAACATTGCAATATGTCGGGGTGGTGTGAAGTGGGCGGGATGAGCCCGCCTGCGGCTGCCTTGCTCTACCAATGGTGATCGTCTAGCAACCGATTTAAAAAGAAAACAACCAGTGGTGGAAGCGTCTCAGGTGGGATCAGTCCATCCCTTTCGGTACCGACCCGAGCGATTGTGATAATACCAACTGTATTTGTATAACGAACTTGGAGAGAAGAAGTTGCGAGGCAACTCTAGCACTACATTGCGCCGATGCTTGATACTGTTATCGTAAAGAGGAACCCTAATAACCCTGGCGTGCAAGTTCACATCGATAAGGGGTTAGGTGGGGAGGTGGGAAGAAATGCAGCTGAGGCCGTTTAGTTTCTGTTTACTGTCGCCAAAAGTAACAATACTGTATTAAGGGAAAAGCAAAAAGAACTAAGCATGCATCGCAGCCGCAACCGTCTTCTATGCTGAGTTTCTTTCTCAGGTCTTTCAGGTAACCAGGGGAATGTGGGACAAGTGCTGCGATGGATGGAATCACACCTTTCCCAGAGTGAAAAAATGGGAATGAACGTTTTTAGCTGATATCAGAACTTTCACAATCGAAAACCTTGGCGTCTGTTGACGGTCCAGGCTCAGAAATAGAAGTATTCCGTCGTTTTGTGAGTATTTCTTGCAAAACTCCATTCTTCGTGGCATCGCCGACCAGTTGTATAGCTAAAACCAAAAATCTGCAAGAAGAACAAAGTAATATCGCTTCGACGTACCTAAGGGATTCATTCCGACCGCAACGCATTGTTGGAAGCGACATGCTCGGCAGCTGCAACGTCTGTCTAAAATAAACTTCCCTTCCAATCCTGTGAGTTCAGTTACATTTTCTTTTGGCGTGAAAGTACTTTATGTGCTTTTGAAGTGAATGAAGTAAAAAAAGTGATTGCGCACACAATGGCCGCTTCAAAAGCGCATCATAGGGGTCTCAGAGTCGACTCATTTCTGCAAGAGAAAGATGTTCAACCATCAGGCAAGCTCATAGGCTCCTATCGCACCTGGGTGTGGAACGTTTCTTCCAGATCGTGGTCTTGCGCGCACTACCAATGTAGCTTCCAAGCGAGTTAACCTGACGAACACTGGTATATAACAAGGCAATCGTAATCCGCGGCACTGGAGGGGGTCACGTGCGACCTCACAAATGAAATGTTTCCAGGCCGTAGATGGCGACATTAATCTATGCATGACCCAGTAATGATAAATGTTTGCGATGTTTATAGTCTACGCAACATCCGATGCTCCAGTCGACAGGTTAATACAGACTAAGAAGACGACTCTCTCATCACCGTGCGCTATCGTCGTCTGCGACGACGATCCCACTCTCTACCTCCTCTCTCCACGTCTGGGGCTAGAACCTCTCTCAGCGTGGGTCCTTGAGTACTATCATGAGGCGGACTCATGATATGAATAGTCCAGGCAGTCTGCTATATTCCCTAGAATACACTAGCTGCTTCTACCTCCCGTTCAACGTCCCGAGTAAGACGTCCATTTACTCGCCCTTCCTCGCACAACTACCGTCGCAATCAAGACGTAGGTTCATCTCATATACATAATAAAGGTATATAGATTATTATTGTCATTCTCGCCTCTTACGACTAGAAAGAAGGTAGAAAGACCTACAAAATTTATATAACGAGATTAGAGAAGAATATAAAAACTGCAACAATAAGTCCGAGAAAAAGGATATAATCACAGAAATAGAACAAATAGAGGGGGAATCACAACTCCACCCAATAATAGAGGAAGCAGATAATCTAATAATTATGCTAACAACAAAACTTGATGAATCAAAGTGTTCACAAGATAGAATAGCCAGGAAACTTGGCTATGCCTCAAATACCGCTATCATCGGTAGAGTAATGTCCCCTAAGGCCCCAGAATATCGATCTGGTCATAATAATGACACAGACTGTATTAATATTGGTTTGGATACCGAAGGTGGGTCACAGCCAAACACGGTGCACCTCACTTCGAGCGAAACAAGGCGTAAGCCACCTCGCTCGATAAGACCCCCGCAAGTCTCACTTCCCAAATTTCATGGGAATGCAGAAGAATTTGCGGAATTCTGGGCCATATTCGAGACCCTAGTTCACAATAGTGATGAGTTAGAGGTCATAGAGAAGATTCTCCTCCTAAGGGAATGTCTTGAGGGCAGAACGCGTGTTGCGATTCAAGGAATCCAACCGTTGCCGCAGAATTATGACTGGATGATACAGACTCTCCAGGAAAAGTACTGCGATTATTCCGCCAATAGGTCCCAAATCGTACAGAAGCTAGTCCTGCCAGCCACCGATAAAGCGGACAGCTGTTCTGAGACCTACGAACAAATACAAGCTCTGGTTAATCAGATGATATCCGCAGGGTATGACGTGAGGACTACTTGCGATCCAATGTGGTATGAAACCATTATAGCTAAATTTACCCGGGATAACCTGTCCTCATAAGGAGTCAGGCAGAAACGAATCAAACTATTAAGGACCTTTTAGCTCACCTTAAGAAAGAAATCGCTGCAAAAAGCTACGTAGAAAGTAGGCTCGGCAGCATGATAAGTAATAAATCCGACTATATATTCAAGAATAAGGCTAATCTATCAAGCCAGAGGCAGACTAACCACTTTTGCGACAATTTGTATGTTTGCTAAGGAGCAAGTCACGTATCGACAAAAGGCTTCGAACGGTGAAGGACCCAATAAGTCGCAGAAACATTTTGAAGGATGAAAACAGATGTTGGAAGTGCTTCTCTCTAGAACACAACAGCTTTAATTGTCAAAAACAGGACTGTTCTCATTGTGGGCAAAAGCATCACGCAAGCATATGCTTTCGAAATAGAAACAGTGACGCAAGTCAAGAGAATCGCACTACTTCACCCACGCAATTCGTTAGCGTAGGCCAACAATCTACCGAAGGGCGTCAAACCCTCTAATAGGCATCAGAGGCCTTCCTTTCAACAAGGTATTTCTCCAGCAGCACGCATGCGGAGAGTAAAAGAAAGCCCTTCAAAGCGGCAGAACAAAACTGCGCGACTTCACAGCTCGTCTTCATGACGACCGAAGGTGATCTTTGGAGCTTCAAGAAGCAAAGCTATGAGAAAGTGCTATTCTTTTTCGATTCTGGAGCCCAGCATACAGTCATAGAAGAGAAAACAGCCGAGCGATTTGGTATCCCAAGGGAGTCAGCCAAGTTTTGCTATGTCGGGGGTGGCCCATGTAGAGACCTTCAAAACCCATGCGGTTACCATAAAGGTATGCTCTGCATTTAGTGAAGAAATGGAGCTAGAGATCCAAACAAAGCCGACAATTACAAGCGGGCTTCCCAAGCGTCAAACTCAACAAAACAGATGTTAAATTCCTAAAAGAAAACAATATTCGTTTGGCAAACTCGAACTTGCAAGGGGAGCACCAAATTCCCCACATCCTAGTAGGGTTAGACTACTACCATGACCTGGTCACTAGTTCAGGTTACATGGAGAGAGCTCCCTCAGGTCTCCATGTTGCGAAGACCATATTTGGACCCACCTTATATGGAAAAGGGTTGCTCGAAGTAGGAAATGCGAAAACTAACATTCGCTATGGAATGACCGCAATTACAGAGCAGAGAATGTTTCCCATAGCAAACATCCCTAACAGGAAATCTTTCGATTCACTTAAATTCGAAAACAGTACATCAAGACAGGACAAGCTAATGCTTCCCTCTAACAAATACAGCCCCTCACAAAAGGAAAAGGGTGGAACAGTGCTTCAACAGAAAAGACACATCCAAAAAAGGGAAATACACCCGGAAGAGATAAGGCAAGAATCAGGGCCAGGTCGCCAGAATAGACGGTGCACTATTGTGCCACGTTTAAAAGAGGTGAGAACACCTCCAGACCAGAGGTCGTTCTCGGGTGCCTCAATGGCGCATCCGGGTGGCCTCATGAATAGCAGTCGAAAAGACTCAACGAAGGTATCAAAGTTTTGCAAGATGAAAATGGGGCACTACAAGAGTCATAAAGAGCGGCTTTGCATACGGGTTTAACACCGCGAAATAAGTTATCGATAAGTCCATCACTAATCTTTTCAATTCTGACAGTCATTTATAAATGTGATGTAATCCTGTTATTTTTACCACCAACGTCGCATTCCGCCTCCCGTTGCTACAGCCATCCAGCCACTACCGTCGCCGACTAGCCACCTCCAGCCATCGCCTCTATCAATCGACTGTCCCATCACGACTTCAAGACGCTCATCAACTTGCTAATGTTCTTCTATGTAAATAACCGTGTGCGATTTTCCTCGAAGTTGTAAACTCGTTGCCCGGCGGAGTATCGTCGTCTGCGACGACGATCCCACTCTCTACCTCCTCTCTCCACGTCTGGGGCTAGAACCTCTCTCAGCGTGGGTCCTTGAGTACTATCATGAGGCGGACTCATGATATGAATAGTCCAGGCAGTCTGCTATATTCCCTAGAATACACTAGCTGCTTCTACCTCCCGTTCAACGTCCCGAGTAAGACGTCCATTTACTCGCCCTTCCTCGCACAACTACCGTCGCAATCAAGACGTAGGTTCATCTCATATACATAATAAAGGTATTATATAGATTATTATTGTCATTCTCGCCTCTTACTCAAGGGCATACTTATAATTCCACTGAACCACCACACGCTCCTTGTTCGAAGGCGAAAAAGAGGAAAGAGGATGGAGGCGTTCCTCTGCTTAACCTCTCAGGAACAGCGTTGAGCTTGGCATGAGTTTAGCTCTTCTGATTTTTTTTCTCGAGCGCAAACTAAGCAAAACATTGGAGCATTGTGAATAAATTGATCACTCACTTTGATCGAATAACCAATAACCTTCTTGAAACGTTCACAAAATTTACTGTATGGTATCGACCGCCTTTCACCACAGAAGCTTCTCAAACAGAGAGCGGCATCTTTTACGACCTTAATAAAAACGCTAAGAATAGCCTAGG
>MU911978.1:62678-119368 GCA_036418165.1 Cooperia oncophora
GTGTCGTGTGGTTTTTGTCCGCTCGCCTACGCCCCCCCCCCACGCCCTCCAGCTTTCAACCTTTTACCAATTTTCTGAATTTCTCAAAAGTTTTCCGGTTCCTCTGAAATCGACGATCGGGGAGGGGCGATATATGGCACCACTAAAACAGGAAAGACCGCAAAAAGTCAGCAAAACAACCGGAAAAACATTATTTCTCAGCATGGCAAATGCGCCCTCCCGCTAGCGCCCGTGACACGGAAAGTCACTGTCAAAATTTTTCTCTCAGACGATACGCCCCCGCTGGGGATCCCCAGCGCAGGACGTGCCCTGACGACAGGAGATGGATTCGCCTTATTCTGCGCAAAATGTAATCCCAAATGCTGCATATGAAACTTTGCGAAACAGAACAGCAAGCAGTCGGAGTTTCGGTTTTCCTAGGGCAGATTGACTCTTACAGACAAGTCCTCGGTTCACATAGAAGTCAGTTACCTTGAATAGAAATACATTGTGGCAATCAACGTGAAATTCAGGATCAACATTCGTGATTAGTTTTTGTAACGAAAAATACACAATTTTCACGAAATCAGTTCCTACGGTAGACGTTCCGGTCCGTATCAAATCGAGAATGATCAGCAGTGATTGATGTGTTCATACTTGATTGAGCGTGGAACGATTGTCGTGGATCATTGGCTTCAGAGTTTATGGATGAAAGGCTTAGGATCCGATGTGGGCTAGGACTTCTGGTCAGGGTTGACAGCGGGGCTCTTCCAGACAAACCTGGTTGTGTGCATATCCGGTTTGCGTTGCGTCCAGAGTACGTCGTGCAAATCAACTGATCACAGAGGAGTGAAGGTTTCCAGAAGGTTCCATTGTTCCTGAGCGATATTCGATCTTCCAGACAAACATATGTGATAACAGAAATTGTTGTCGCTGCTCAGCCCTCCCCTGGTGCATCTACTATTGCCTGACATTCCTATGATCAGGTATTACAGCTGAACAGGTCGATTACACGCCACTAAACCAGTTTCACTTTTTACAATTATTGCATGCAGTGATATTCTTCTGAGATAATCAGGGCTGGGACAGCCGCTATAGACATACGAAATGAACTAATGAAAAATAGAAACATCAAGAAACTATCTTAAAATACTATGGAAAAATAGGGAGTTGCATCTAACGGAATGTTGGGATTCAGTGTACCAGTCGATTTCCTTCGATGACCAAAGACCAGGTCGCTTGCTAAGGTATCGAAGATCAGCCGAACCAAACATGTCACACGACTGGCGGCAACAACCATCACTCTTCGGCTGGAATCTACGGGATGTTCAGCGCTAAACCACCCAACAATCACCAGTCATCTTGTGAAAATAGTCAACAAATGTTTCCCAGCATTGCATGTACGTTGTTCGAGAGGAAACTACGAATAAAGTGTCAGATAAAATGCACAATCTCAATCTAGCCTTAGCTAATGCTCATCATAAAAATTTAAGGTATTATCCATGCACAATCGTCATGAGGATACAGAACAAGTGCCAACATCATTACCCTCGTACTGGCCCCCAGGATAGCCATCCCACTGGGTGACTCCATACCTAAGAAGGTTTCGCCAGCAGGTTTGGAAATGTGGACAATGGGAGTTCCGAAGTTTTCTCCAGTGGAGTTGGCGACTGGGAAAGATTTCATATGTTCGGGTGTACATTTTGAAGGTGGTGGTGTTAAGCCAAGTCCCGTCTTATAGAGATGCATCTTGGTATCCCTTCCGCCCCTAGTTAACGTCGTATTTCACGGTACCTCTTGCTGGGCTGGCCAAAAACTTTTGCAGGGTTGGGACTTGGTCAACAGTGACTTTTTTGGCATCCCTGTTAATGTAATAGGCCAAATATTTGAATACTTTTGTGGCATTTGCCGGAGCCTTACCCCTCAATTTTTTAAAGCCCGAAAATTGGGAAGTGCTCAGCGTTCTTCTTCCTCTTGTTTATAGCTGATGGATCTTACATAATATAAACCGGCGAACGGGTTTTGTTCTGTCGGGTTTGGTCTGGGTCTGTTCCTTGTCCCGAAATTCGTGTCAAACCTTGTGAAGAGCCCACTTTGAGGCGGATCCAGGTGGTGCAATGAGTTTAGGGGCGTGCAAAGATGTACCGGAACTCGCATTGAAGTGAGCCTAAGCCCGCACCTATGGCGGGCGTGCCCCGTAGCCAGTGAAATTTTATTTTGAAAATCCGTAACTCGGCTTTCAAATAAAGCCCGGAGGGACGTGAAATGTGAAATTGCAAAGAAATCCGGGGATGAGCGGGGAAATACGCCTGGAACTTAAAGGCGCACCCGAATTAGGGCGGGGCGTGCTATAAGATGGTGGCGGGGGCTTTTTCCTAAACAATATTTCAAGAGATCTCGTTAAATTCAAGTTCAAAATGAAGCGCGGGGAGAGCGGAAAATGGTTGGGAGAAAATGAATAAGTAAATTCGGCGGTGGGCCCCGAATGAACGGCTGAACGCGAAAGGACCCCATGATGCTATCATAGAATGGCCGGGCTTGCCCCCAAAAAAAATTTTTTTCCCAAAAATTAGACAATTAAGTGAACCAGGTAAGGGCGGTAGTTCCAAAACAACATTTTTTGTGACCCATTCAGGACCCGGGGGGCGGAAGCCCGTGGCCGAGCCGGGGTACTTTTGGCACCCCTTCCCTCACATGGAAAAATTCTCCCAGGGAAACCACTTCACCACCGCGGGGGAAGCGCCATGGTTTAAATTAATGCCGTTCAAAACATTTTTTGGGACGTTAAGGTTGATGTAATAAGTCAACCAGATTTTTGAGGAATAGACCTAGTAACGGTGGTGCGGGTGCGGGGTTAATCCCCCCCGTGGCATCTCTCCAAACATACAGTTACATCTATGGCATGCACTTGGTTTCACTACAATTCCCGCATGCATACGTTCCCATCTTGCCACCTTGATTCACTCGACGCGTTCCTCATATAGCTGCGCTCTGAGAAAGCGCCAGAAATTGAGCTTTTTTGCTGAGCATAGGTTGAAGTTCGAAAGCATTTATTCTTATATCGACGTCAGATGCCAGCATTCCCTGCGGTGAAGGTGCACCGAAAGTTGTGTTCAGAGAAAACAGGGGGAGGACGGGGAGTACGAATTGGCGAGAACGAGCCAGACGGAAAACTCGCCACAGCTTCACTGCAGCAGTCCTTCATCTACCTCAGCTACTCATTTCCTCCGCTCACCTGCTCACTTTCGCCCACTTTTGTCGCTACCCATCTGTCACTTCGGTTATCCTCAAGATCGAGCGTTTCGCATTGATTTCACTTCGCTGCTCATTTCCTCGTTTACGATTTTTTAGAGTGATCACTACCTAGAGCCCCTTCTGTGCGGGAAAGTTCCCATCTACACACGCCCGCCCTTCGACTATCTGCCTTTTCCAGTCCATTTTCCCGGATAAACGATTCTCAGGAATCGATTTACAACTTTTAGCAAGGTAAATCGCTTAGATTGCAGGGGCCCGAATAAACAATGGCACACACGTGCCATTTGCAGGTTTACCCACATGCTCACTTCTGACTCCCTCAAAGCCGCCTACTGTATCTTCTGATGGGCGCATCTTACCTCTTCTCGATTACTGATTCTATAAATTTTCCTAAGCCCGCTACTTTCAATGCACATCCCACCCTTAGCAGGCCGGCCTTCGTCATGGTTGCTCGTGCGCTCCTTGTACCTTGAGCTGTGCACTACCCATTTCTGTCGCACCTCTCCTTACCAAAAGTTGTATTTCAAGAGATTTCATCAATGGCTTTCACCAAGGTTTCATCCCGTTCTTGAAGTGGTGCTTCCGCTATCTGCTTTAGATTTCAGCCCAGGTTCAAACGATCGTTTTGCGGCTGACGTTTTCGGGCGTAGTAGCCTTCTTTCAGCCTGGGAAAGTCGTTGATATTTGAGGCAAAGCTCAAAGATTACTCGCTCGGAACATACTCATTCCATAGCAGAAGAATTTGATTGGGGGTGGTAAACTGTTGCTACAACGTTCACGGAAGCTATAAGAAGTAACTGAAACAAATGCCCACTTTTAGGAAATCCGTCACTCTGAGGTTTTTAATTGATGCTGTTCAATAGAGTAGTTGAGACCACGTTTGGTCCAAAAAGGAATCTTCGGGATTTGGATGATGTTATGAAGATACCCATTCTTGCGCTGCTCGTGTCTCCGAAAGATCCTGCAATAATTCACGCACCTCCTTTCTTTTTTATTTGTGGATCTTCATCTATCCGATGTCCTCTTGCGTCTTGTAATTAGATTGCATACAATCTTTTTTTTTTCTTCATAATCTACAAGGGAGGTCGTCAGGGGCGTGGCTGACTTTTCGAAAACGGTTCTTTGCATGTTGTCAGGGGGTCATGCAAGGACCTTTGAAAGTTGTGCTTCCATGTTTCGCTGCGCGCTTCCAGGGAACGGTAAACAAAACGAGTTGAAAAGAAAATTTCTTGGATCAGCTTCGTTCTGGGCCTCTTTACGGCGTTAGGTCAATTGCAACTTTGACGCAAGTTGCTGAGTGGGGCGTCCTTTAAAGGGCTATTGAATCGAAAGCGAAAAATCGCGAAAGGTGAGCTTTCCGACTTGGGTCATGTGCTCAAAGGTTGACAACGGCTTCTTGCAATGGTTTTCATCAACGATAAAGAGCGCTGGCAGATGTCAAGCATTCGGATGGGCTAGCGCGATAGAGTGAGAGGTTTCGCAATCGGACAGTGTATGGTGGGGTGCATGGTTTCGAGCTCCCTTTAGCGTGGCGACTTTTTGCATTTTTGCAGGTGTTTCGCTGTTTTCGCTTCTAATTAGTGTGCCGCGCCATGAATATACTCGAATATTTGCCATTTCGGACACATTCTGAGTAGCTGTACCTCATGCAGTCAGTGCCATTCAACTTGGTTTTTGGTTTTCACGTTTTTTTTTTCATTGAACAAGATTGTTGCCTGACATTGAATCCTCATAGGCCGACAGCTGGAATCTGATTTGCGGAATTTAGTAACTTCTGATGTGGTGCAATCTGATATACTATTGAGGCCAATCTCCTTTCCATGAATTGCGTTATAGTTACACAATATACGGAACGTTCACCGCCTATTCTGTCGCCAGAATTGCGAGTGGGACGCAAGAACAGGGTGTCATTAATCGTGATCAAGAGCCACTGGGTTCCCTACAAAACAAATTTTCGGTCAAACAAATTGTTTTTGATCCTTATTGGGTTGCGTTATTGGCCTGTCGGGGTCCGTAGGGTCAACGAGTACAGTCATCGCTGTTACGAAGATGTGAGACTTCGCCCACCACTTGCCGGACCAATGAAATGTCGGACACCTACAACCGCAAAGACAAAGTCAAAAAAAATTTTTTTCCGCTTGAAAACTTTTTCTAGGGGTAATCGACAGTCCTTCATCACGATTCTAGAACTTCATTTTCGCTTCCTCTCAGTGCCATTTGGCACGGATAGCGCCCGAAGAGCTGAGCTCTGTGCATACAAGACGAATTCGACAGGGAAAAGCAGTTTTGACTGCATAAAAGTAGGAGTTGTTTTCACGTTTATTCGCGTGAAGTGTTTTTGTTAGGACAATTATTTAAGACAAAACATGGATCCAAAAAATGAAAAATTGCTAGAAAAGCAAAAATTTTTGTCTCGGTGGGATCCGAAGCCATCGAGCTATTTTTTACGTTTTATTTTTATTCGTAGAAGCCGGCGCAAGCCGAAAATGAACTCAGTTTTGTGGGTTCCTTCGTATGTGCCCTACAATATGCCACAGACCATTTTGAAAAAAGCTTCACCACGCCACTGAAGACCGCCCTTGTCAGAAGTACCATGAAAGCGCCTGCTCCCTACTCCCTACAAGTTCTTTGCGTTTATAATTCTACTCTAATTTCCTCACAACTATTTAATTCACCTCGTCCCTGGTTCTAGTGAATCGCGATTCAACTAGAACCATACATTCCGTTTTCTCAGAATCAGTAGGCGTCCATACTTGTAACTGATACTGCAGCAGGAATTTCGTTTGCATTAACTGAAAAGAGCTATCAAGCGTTAACGTTTCTTGTTGTGTTCTTCTTAATGAGACACCTTTTATTACTGTATTTCTTCCAGCTCTTTTCATGTAATTGCTGAGTTGACGGTCTAGTAGGCAACTTAACTAATGGAGCTAGACTCACTCACATATGGGTCTATCAGAGTGAGCAATGAGTGTGAAATGAATGGAATTTTAGAGATATCACGCACGCTCTGAGACAGGCGGTTTACAGTCGTCATCCGGTGATTTGATTGTTGCGGCAAGGGACGCGACGCGGCTGCGGTGTGTTGCGAGCGCGGGGATCATCTATTTGCAGCCTATTTTACAGTCAATTTCTCCCTAGTTTACGCTGTTTTGACTGCTTTTCTCATTGATTGTTTCTTGTCTTCACAAGTTAAATTATGATTGAGATTCTTCCGGTTTTTACGTACAATTAGGCAGGTAAGCAGACAGTTGAACAAATAGCTGAACAAAATCGCAAAAACACTGTTGCAAAACAAAAGAAATACTCTTCATCCTAATATACTTCATATAGAAGATAGAACAACTAACCTCAAAAAAAAATAGGGAACAATCGTGAGAAAAGCAGCCAAACCAGCGTCAACTAGGGGAAAAAACGACTAAAATAGGCTGAAAACAGCTGATCGCCGCGCTCGCGACACACCGCAGCCGCGTCGCGTCCCTTGCCGCCCAAATCAAGTCACCGGATGACGGCTGTATATGGGAAGACGGGAAGGCGCGCGTGGTCGCGAGGAATTGCGACTGTCTTGTCACATACCTGTTTATATGAGCCATTTGTGTCCTTGGCTTATAGACATGCTAAATCTAAATTATCCAGTGTACCTTTCGCTTTTATCTCAGCTGTTAAAAATGCGTGGTGTCTGACCCAGACGAGGCCGTCTGAGCTGCCATGGGCTCAGTGATGCTGTTTTTGTCGGCAGTCACCTGTGTCGTCACTTGTTATGTGTCGTTTGCCATTCTGTAATCCCTTTTTGCTTTGTTTCAGTTTGTTCGATCATTAAGCCTAAGCCAACTTTGAGCAGCTTAGCATTCTCAGAGCGAATCTACAAATATCCATTTCTGATAGATTCAGTCGCTTGTACAGCTCTGAAATATGTATATTTCCTAGTATTGTTAGGCCATCGACCATGACGTAATGGCCATGAAAGATTTATCCCTTACAGTTCCATTCCTGCGGATGCTGGAGTGTGTCTGGGGCCGGGTTTGGCGCAGCGCCAACACGTTCTCCACCAATTGTGAAAGCTGACAAGCGACCAGCAACTTACCTCATAGTGAAATGCTGAAAACTCGCGCTTGCTGAAATTTCCTTATTTTATTTTGGTGATTATCCGAGCTTTTCGCTCAGCCCTACAACAAAGCGGCGATGCCTAATGTGAAGGGGGAATCATCTTGTCTTCGAATCTGTGTGGTTTTTTACTCCTCTTTCTGTTTGAACGAATCGGACCGAGGCCGCCACGTGAACTATATGTGCGGCAGTACGATATTAGAGGGTTGAGTGCGGGAGGTCTTTTTTGGATACGTTTTTGACTGTTCTTTCTGTTACTTCTTCACAGGCGTGCCACCGTGCACTTGTGGCTCATGTAACCAGCGTCATATACGTCATCTTGTCGCCAGACACCGTGCCTTTGAACATACGGGTACGTTCACCTACAGGTGGATCCTTCCATTGACCAGGGGACAGGTCCGCAGTTCTGAGTAGTTTTCTGCTTTCGTTGCGCACGGTGCACTGAAGTCTGAAGGGGGTGTAACAGCTGGATGTATTTTGAGCCTGCCATCCACAGCGGCTCCAAAGTCCTGCAGCGAAGTGGAGGGGGCTGCTGGCAAGCTGACTATGCCAAAGGTGGAGAACGACCAAATTGCACACAGAAGTAGCGCGTTCTGCCATGGTTAGGCGTGTGCCTTGTTTTGCGGTATGCTGCCTGTGTGCGTGCTCTGCCTGTGGGTGGAAACCAGGGAGACATCGAGGTCCCGCCACTCTCCTGCATCATTTCGTTTCTTTTTATGAGGAAAAACAGGTTTTTGCAGCTGCCGACTTCGCACATGAGACGAATCAGAATCGTCAGGAAAATCAGAAGTGAGCGAACGACGTTCTCGAATACTTCTGAAGCAATCGTGGGTCCGCAATTCATCATGGAGACATTGTTCCAGATGACACTAACTCTATCTGAACTCTAATCATCCTGATGATGATATCTTTCAAATCAGCACACTCTCGGCTGCTAAAGGAGAGAATCTTTGGCTCCTGCATTAATGATGGGTAAGGAGGGAGCTCCAGAGGCAATGAACTTGTTAGCCTCCAACTTCTCTCTTCGTATAACCTCGGCATTGTTGTAACTTTGATGTCCTATTACTTCTGCGAGAACGAGGTTTGTATTAGGTCATCCCATTCAAACGTGCCGCTACATAGAGAGGAATGACAGAAAAGCAAAGGGGATAGAGCAGCGGGTACTTTACTATTTGGAAGCTAGTACTTAAGCTGGGTTTAACGATCATTGGTAATTAGCTCTAGTCTCAGCTTGCTTATATGAAAACTGATGGAATTTATCGCTAAATAGGTTGACAAGTCGAGAAGTTGGCCGTGAGCGCAAAGGAAAGTGGAAGTGGTCATTTTAAAGTGCTTGATCGCGCCTTTGCCGTGACGTGTTTGCATCGGCCCGTGTGTTTTCTGCTCTCATTCCTCCAATCATAGCTTTAGTATGCGGCGTGCGATTACATGTAGGCTAGTTGAGCTCATATTTTGAATCACACTTTTGCAAGGAAGTCTTCGTGGCAAAAAATCTACTAGATTTTCTAGCCAGCACTGGCCTCTCATTTCTCCACGGTCACTCTGACTTCTGACTGACTCACTCCGACTACGCTCATGAACTCAGCCTTGGACGTTTTTCTAGCCCTGTTTAGAGTCAGGCTTAAAAGACCCTCATAGTGTAGCTGCAACTCAACTGAAACCAATTTGAACTTGTCTGGCGCAAACGTTAGGAGCCATAATCCAAGCGAATGATTGCTTTCATCCTTGTCAGGCCCGCCATGACGATGCCAGTCAACAGCGGCGCTCTGTTGCTCTTTTTCATTTCCTTCGCCTTAATCCTGTCGCGCTGTGGGGTCCGCTGTTCTTGCTGTTTGTCACTTTATTCTCTCATGCGAATCATCTTTTATGTGGCGATATTCTACCCTATAAACTACCCTCTGTCGTGTGAGTGATCCCACCAACAGCTTTAGGTTTGCAATTATTTTCTCTTCTCAATTCTCATTGAAAATATGATAGGACGGTCCAATGGGACTGGGAGCGGCAACATTCGTACAAAAGCTAATCATGGAAGAAGGACAGGTCAAACATTCGTGATGCGATTTTCACCTTCTGATGTGACTTCGAACGCTGATTACAAGTCTGCATTCCATACCTGCTACGCGATTTTTCAGAGGGGTGTTATGGTGGTTTTCCGAGATACAAAAAAATCAAATTCGCTGGAATCGGTGCTCAGAAGTAGAGCCAATGGGCCATGAGAGCGCCAGCAGAAACGGAGAAGGACCGACTCCAGTGGAGGTAGTTATGGAGACATCGAACTAAAGATGCAATCGTTTCCCGGCTGCTGGGTGGCTCGAAGATTAGAATATCTCAGTGGCAAGGTTATGTTAGGTAGTGATGTTGATATTTTTAATCAGTCTTATGGAGCATGTGCAGCGGATGTAGTGAGTTCTACTCAGGAAAACCTTACAACTTCTTATCAGTCTTCGGGCGCTGTTAAAATTGGAGGGGAATTTAGCACTTCTGCTAATTCCTTTTGTTAGCCCATGTCAAATGACAGGTATCATTCTGTGGTGACCTCTTAACTCTTGTGAAGCTGCGAAAGGAGTAATTCACTTGGTTGACGGGTTTTTACAGGCTTTCACAAAATGACCTAGAAGCTTAGACTCAAGTTGAGTGGCGTTCAGTGCTCCTTCCAACCCTGTGTGCCAAGAAGGAGTGCTATGTGTAGGGCGAAAGCCATTTTATATAACCTTTCTTAAGGCTAAGCACCAAATAGCATCACTGTGGCTAAAGTGCGCCTTTCATCGTTTTAGACACGCGCTTTTTCGGATGACTGTTTCCACATTCCCTTGCAAATGGCGGACACAGCCCGGACACCGCTCTCATGCAAATGAGATTGTTCGACGGCAAGAAATAGCTGGGAGTTTTTTCTTGTTTTCAGGTCAGGGCTACAGGAAAAAGATAAAGCTATGTGTCCTCATACATTACGGATGGCACGCGGTACACGAAGATACACAACTTTTCCACTTCTTCCACCTCAGTACCTTCACCGAAACCTGGTTGCTGAAGATGGAAATTGGGTAGGTTCAACTCCAGCTCACTTGGTACAGGGAAGCACGCCTTCTAAATGGGCTCTCCCATGCAGCTCAAATTGGGTATGCACCCCAAGAAGAAGCTCCTCTACCGCTTCGAGGATATTTTGGATGCTCTAACTAGAACACATAGTTATCGCTACCATTTAACTCATTCATCAAAAAACCGCCGAGTCTGGAGACAAGCATCGGTACACCTCCTTATGATGGTGCGAGACCCCTAATTGCTGAGAGCGCATTATTACTTCATACCCCATAGCGACTCACTCGCTCGTGACCTAGGGATCGGTGTCTGTGACTAATCGCAGTTGTTGGACTGCCACCCAATTCAAACATAGGATTACCCTTCAGCCTTGCTAGCAATTGAACAATCAGGTGATAGAAGCGCGGTTAATCGCAGTTTGCGCTATGAAATCGCTTGATCGCGAAGTACGAACGCGGCCTAAGGGGCCCTATAAAGAACCGAACCAACTTGGCTGGCTACCCGGAAACCCATACACCCTAATTCACAGCCTTTTATTATAGGCTTAGGTGTTTCTACTGGGACGCTTGGATTTCAGTCTTTTTCGCAATAGATTTCGAAAACGACTGTTCAGCAAATAAAGGGCGATTTACATGGACATGCTGCTGTGGGAATTGTTTTATTCATAGCATCTGAGGAACGATTTGGATTGCGTTTGAAAGGAGGAACCGCCGGATTCAAGCGAAAACAACTCGATCGTTCGTCCATCTGGCGCTTGCCTCCCAACCGTCAGGCTGACCACGAACCAGTCCTGTGGATGTAAGCCGTCCGCGCGCGCCATGTGAAGGCAAACTATTCATTGAGTTCAGTCATTCTTTGTTATGTTCAGTTGATGTTCGGAATGCTCCCGCAGGCAACGGGTCTTATTCAGCGGTCTCAAAAACACACTGCACCGTCTTCTTTCCCATGCTCCCCGGATCGGCGTCCGCCTAGGCCAACTAAGACTTCCCTCCGGGGAGGAATCTAGACTGCGTCGAAAATGCGACAGAGTTCACAAGTCACGATTTTTCCTAACTATCACTTCCCCTCTGCATGATTTCACCGAAATTTCGTTGCTGGAGATAGGAAATTGGGTATGCTACAGCAAACGTGTAAACCGACTGAGCAACCATGTATAGCACTTCGAAAAAAGCATGGCGACGTCACTGGCTCCACACGCTGCACTGATGCATCGGAACGACAAAGTGGAGAGTGGAATGGATCTCGCTAGATCTCAGAACGGCGAGAAATGCTTTCATCTTTGACTTTGGTGAAAAGCAACTGCTTGCTTTCAAACGCTGGCTGAGTTTTTTTATGCGGCAGTGACTGAGAACAAAAAACATCAAACGTTCCTGTCCCTCTGACCCTCGGAAAGGTAGAACAGCCAAAGATAATTGTAACCTGAAGAAATAGAGAAGTGAACCCTCGAGCACAGAGAACTCATTACTGTAGCGTTTCGCGAGGACGGATGGAGACGTTACTGGAGCCCACTAGATCAACTCATCGATTAAAGAGAGCACCCGGCGATATAGGTAATTATGGCGAACAAATGTCGGGTGTAATGGGCGGTAATCGTCACGTTGGCGAGTTCGACTCATGCAAAACTGATCGAGAATGGATGGGTTCCAGAACCTACGAAGCCTATGAAACAGTGAAGGTGCTTGTATCTCAACGGTCAGAGAAGTGAATCTTCAAGACAGAAAACCAGCTGTGCAACTACAGCACTTTGGGAGAGCACATGGAGACGTTACTGACGCCGACTCGAGCAATTTGACGACACGCCACGTTGATGGCTAAAAGCACTTGGAACAGTCGCATCCTTCCTGCCAATCATAATCATGCAAACTTCATTGTTTTGTTTTTTGCTTCTTTTTTGTTTTTGTTTGATTTTCGTTTCTGTGATTTGTTTTTTACTTGTTTTTTTTCGTTTACATCAATGAAACAGCTACTTGTCTGAACACTCTGGAGTAACGTCAAAACTCCTTAACTTAGGAAAAAAGTGAGAGTTATGTGACCTCGCAGATGTTGAAAATGGTTGTGGCGAAAAACAGCTATGACCCGTGCATCGCGTTCAAACATAGCCAGTGGCATTTGTGTGCAACGTTGAAATACTCAATACAAAATAGAGCGAAATGGTTCGATGAGAGAAACTTATGCACGAAAAACCCTTCACCAATTGATTTGGTCGCTACTGTATCTCTATGCACGTGTCCCAGACCGTCCAGTTATCCACCTTCCTTGTTGTCAGCCCTCATTAGTGTGTTGGCACCACTGTCCATATGTACAGAAGTACGATCGGTACAATAACCATATGTCTGCTTGAAATCAACTTGTTCGCTCAGAAACGAATAAAGATGAGAACATAGAAGAAACAAGTGCATTCATAACCAGCAAAGTTCGAGTGGAGGTGAAACGAGAAAGAGCATTTGCCTTGGGAGTGACATGTTGCAATTCCGTCAGTGCCTTTTACGAGCTCCTGCCAAATTTTACGCCACAGCTTGGCGAAACCTATGAATCCTTTATGAGCGTAAGCTAAGCTCCTGCAATTGCATAGATGCCCTCAACAAACATACAATACATGGATTACGGTGCCATACTGTGATTTTGGCGTCAAGTGCATAATATTGGCCCACGAAAACGATGTTGGTGCCCGGAAAACCCTTGAGGCGTTCTGGATTAGGTACCATAATCCATGTATGAATAACAGGAAAGAGTGCATCTCATTAACGGTCTTGCCCTCTACATATTCCACTATGTGTGTTTTAACAGTGAGAACATGATGCACTGCACGTACGCATACTATCATCCTGTAGCAGTACTCCGTCGTCTCACTTGGTGATATGCTTTAAGGCCTTTGATAACGACGATACCGTCGGAACGTCAGGCAAAATAAATACTTTCACCCCAAACCTGTACGGCCCATAGTAAAGAAACAATGAGCAATAAACGCCATACGTTGTGCCAGCTACACCTACTTAACTTTCGGCATGCGCCCACACCTGCACTGTCCAAAACAGCATTTTACCAATTGTAAAAACATCTTCAATCCAAAGGCTATAGCTGTTTGTGTGGGTGCGGCAGGTGGTCGTTTTTATGTTTTCCTGCTCTAAGGCCGTGATACAAAACCATTGAGCTGAGAGAGAAAGAGCGGCCTGGATGGTGTAAGAGGTAGTGCACTTGCAAAACGTGAAGTGTAGCTTCGAGTCCTGCCTTAGGCTAGGAACTGTACAGCTAATTCATTATTAATTGGTTAATTGTACAATTGATTCAGCTCCATCTTGTGATAACCTCTGGAGGTAGAACTGCGGTGTTGAACAGCAGTTACCATAATGAAATAATTTCAGATAGAACTGTAATTTCTCTTGAAAGTAAAGGTGGAATGTGGTTTAATCAGAGCACGTCGTACGTCGAAGAATAGGGTTCGTATCCGTTTGGTGGAAGGGGAGGGAGGGGTCGCATTCGCCTCAGAGAGAAACTTCCCGAATCGCGAAAATAATTTTCGCTTGGCTTTCCGCAGTTTGCGTTGTTTCAAACGCACCGTACACCCCCGTCCGCCTCCGCACTCCACCGGAAAATTGGAAAATATTTTGCAGAGCAGGAAAACTGGGAAAAGTGGTAGAATTGGAAAAACTTAGGGAGATGGTCAGCAAGATGGGGAAAGGGGGGGGGGGTCGTGTCGCCAAAACTTTTCTGAACGTCCCAGCAGGAAGTGCCGTGGTGGGGAGGCTTTTAATGCCACCCCTCTCTCACGTACTACCCTCAAATTCTTCCCCAATTTCCTCCTCAACTTCCTAGTGTTTTCTTCCCATTTCTTGACGCAACCTGCTACTTATCATCATTGTCATACACAGTTCTTAGCAGTATTGTTATGGCTGCATGGTTCTTCTATTTGATCAAAAAAATCCTTTTGTAGTGGATTTTACAGGATACAACTTTCATTTTTGGATTCAGCGTGAGTTCACCTTGCCTGCTACCTATCATCCAGGTCTAGCTAGGTCTAGCTGCAACAGAATACAAATACAATATAGATACAAATTATGAACCAAAACATAAAGCCTCTTTCCTATTGGTCTCCAGATTTACCGATTATAAAACGTTGAACTGCACATTCAACCCCTCGTAGGGCCGCTCGCTGTTGTCGACGGCAGGAGAAAAGCTCGAAGAGCTATCGGGAATCACAGAAGTGAAGATCGGGGCCAGCATGCTATACTTCCCCTCAAGGAGTGGGGTCTCCGTCCCCGTCCCCACTGAATCAGGGGGAGAGCTCCCCCCTCCCCAACAACAAGTGTTGGGGAAGACATCGCCAGCTTCGCTTTAGTTTTGATCCTTTCTTCTTACGGAAGCATTCTTAACCATTCTGCCTGGTTTTTTCTCATCTTAATCTTTTTTACCTGTAGTATGAGTGGAGATATCCTACAGTACTATTGGGTCGGTCCATAAGTAGTGGCGTTTTTTTCTCACTCGATATATCGCGCTAAAGATGAAAAGATTGGCCAGTGAGATTTATACTGTTTTGCAGAGTCCTAAACGACAGCCCTCTCGGTTTTTCTGAAACTTTTCTTTCCTTCAATATTCAAGTGCTCAAACTGGAGTGTCAGGTCGACGAAATTGAGCATTTTCTACATCCTCTCCTTTTTACATCTAATCAAAAAGTTAAAAGTCTACAGGCCCAGTCGCTAAGTATATGGTCAAGAGGCGATGTCTCTTAGGAATGCCTACGTTTAGGTGATTTGAAGACTTTAATTTCGACCTCACATACAAGCATCGAACCTAATGCCATATTGAGTCCAAGTGAGAGCTTACTGAATCACCTTATTCACAAAGATTCATGCTGAAGAATCGTTAGGGGTCATAGAATGTTTCCTTATCATTATCAAGCATCACCCTTAGTTGATGTTAGGCGATCAAAAGTTAGTGGGTAGGATCTGCAAGCAGTCGTTCTTCAAAGGCACGGTCGGCCCACGACGAAACCTTGTACCGGTTTCGCAGCAAAAAAATGTAAGGAGTTGGAGCTACAGCACAAAGTAGGTTCAGCGACGCCTCCTTAATTCCAGTGACTCCGCCTCCAGCTCCGCCTCCAAGACCCGCCTTCCAGTGGAAAAAGAAGCTGCAGGAGGAAAAAGCATGAAAGTTGTCACTTGTACGGTCGTAGAGTTCGTATTGGGGATTCAGCTCTGCGAATGAGGGCGTAGTGTTGAAGGTGGAGTTAATTGGGCACGTACAAACTGGGATCGGAATGAGGTTCGATTTAGAGCAGTTGACATGTTTTTTCCGCTCTTTTTCTTCAATAGCGAAGAACCTTGCATCTATATTCAACCCTCCTGGTCCACTATTTGTGATGGCGGATGATCGCGGGTTTGCCTTTGAGGGAGCGCCCCAATGCTTATTTACAACAATTTACAACCGATTCCCCATCTCTTTATCATTTGAACCAAACTTAGGCTGTCATATTAGGCGTCTTTCCTTGGTCATATAAATAACAAGTTTTGAGCTTCTTCGGTAATTTGAGAGCCGAGATAAAGTGCAAAAAGTTGTTGTCGAACACTCACTTTTGTGTAAACCCAACATTCCATTTCAATGAAATAAAAATCATAAGAAGTCAAGAAATAGAAGGAAGAGCCTTAGAGAGCGGAAAATTTTTTTCGAATAGCATAGAACATATTGGAAACGATTCCCACATTTCATGTGGAAACTTGCGCTATTGGGATCGATTCCCACATTTCATGTGAAAATTTGCGTAAGAAAAAAGCCATTATTTATGGGCCAACCCTATGTACTGCCTGACCGCACTGTCACGCTTCCAAAAGTGTTCATTTCTTCGTGTTTCTGGATTTACTTTACCTTTCTAGTCAATTTGAACGTTCTCTTTCTAATCCATGGGTTTATTGCCGCATTTGTTATTTAATGGTACGATCAGTCATTGTAGACAGGCAGCGTTCGATGGGGATTCCCTATGAGGCCGCCAAAAGGGAGGGGGTCGAATTTGGGCTGGGAAAAATTCATTTTATAGTTGATTTTTCTCGCTTTGCGGACGTTTCGGGGGGGGGGGGGTCGTATTTGCTCATTGTTGGGAGGGGGTCGTATTTCTGTCTAGGAGTTACGTTTGGGAGTTTTATTGAATTTTGTGTGTTATAGTACTATAGTACGCCCGTACGATGCCACGTCGCATGCTTACTACATAGCCCCTCCCCGCTCGACAACGTTTTCGCCGGTATAAACCACAACCACAGATCAGCCAAATCAGTGTCATCATGAAAAAGTCGATCGGAAGGGGGGGGCTATAGTAGTAAGCAGCGCGAAGTACATCGCTACGAGCATGGGGGGGGGGTCGTACCAGCCCCTGAAAAAAAAGGGGGGGGGTCGTAAAAGCTCGACCAAAATCCCCATCGAATGCTGTGCCCTGATTGTAGACGGAGTGGCATCAAACTTTTTTCAAGTTCATCGCCTGTGTGGGTAATCTATGGTGCCCATCACTCTCCCACGCGCTCTTCGTAGGCATTCTGCCAGTTTCTCGCAACCTGCGCGTTTTACCTTTGTGAGACTTACAAACTCTACCAAAGGGTACATGAAGCTAATGCTGTTCCAGTGAATGACATCCACCCTTACTAGTCTCACTGCCAGAGCGTGAGCTAGGTGTCAGTGAGACTAAGCGCGAATGTCATTCATTGAAATACGGTGGGACCTTGGGCATCTGAAGTAGACGAGAAGGTCGAAACGTTGGGCCAACAAGAAGGTCCTATCTAACAACCTCGTTGGCAGAAGTATTCAAACATTCGACATCATGCCGAGGTTACAACAAATGGCAATGTTTGACATGGTGGACCCACTTTTTACACTTAAGGAACGATTTTTCACGACGAACTTTCACGTTGTTTTGGGCTAGCAGCAGAAGTGTTGTACTATCCTAAAAGAGGAAAATTCCCAGTTTTGCGAACCCGTTCAGACGTTTGCTCCAGGTAACCTTCACATTAAGCTTTTATTTATTTCGAGGACTAAAATCCGTATTCTAAATTTTCGCCGCTAAAAGTTCTGAACATGAGAAATCCTGGGCAGTAGCCGCTAAAACACCTGACGAGCTGTTTTAATGAACTTGTGGTACCAAGTTGAGGGCAACTCGTACGTTGGGGATCTCTAGCGAGGGTGGAGGGGGGAGGGGGGAGTGTGGTTAGCCCCAGCTGTGGTCGCTGGAGAGTGAGAAGAGGGAGTCGTGTTTGCTTTTGAGGAAAATGTTGCTGACTTTTCTCGGTTATTTCTGTCTCAAGTGCCAACCCTTCCTTTTTCACGTTATTTTTGGGGAAAAAGTGGAGGAATTATTGGAAAATTTGGGAGGACGGTCTTATTTTGCAAAATTCTCCCCAACGGCAGGATTTGCCTTGGGTTTAATACTTCAGGACCAACCTAATAATTGCCCATTATTCGGATAAGCTTGATGAGCCTTCCGTTTCATTGCTGCCTAACGTCCTCGCGTGGTCTCTGCTTGGGCCATTCGTTTTGGAAATGCATTCAGCCGATTAATCGGCGCTTATGGGCGTAGGAAAGTTTTTTGAGCGGCGTTCCATTTTGGCTATGCTCCCTTTTCCGGTTCCGGCCACAAAATCAGTCCAGTCTTACTTCCTAAACCTTTCCCTTCCAATCTGAAAAGATTCGCTAGTGCTATGGCATTATATGGTGATTCTCAAAATGATTCTCATTTAGATCGAATTTCAAAGTCATCCCTTTATCAGCTCTAGAACAAGTTACCGGATAGAGGTGCGGAGCAGACCGTGACACTTTTATAGCTGCCGGCGTTTTCTATAGCTACCAGGTTGAAAATTTGAAATAGTAAAGAGTTAGACAGCGAGGTTGGATAGTAACAGAGATGGCATTGGTAACGAGACACTCCTGACATGGAGCAAAATTGTTCTTTGCAAAGGCGCTATTCGCTCAGGAGCGTATTAAAAAAACCTCTTTGACTGCAGCTGGTCCTTTCGATGTGGCATTGCTGATGTTTTGTTTTGAATCTTCACGACTCTGATGTCTTGGCTAACCTGAAGAAAGGCCTGAGGCGAGTGGAATGCAAAGTGCCGGCTTCTCAGCTTCCTGTTTCTCTCTCGGTCACGAAATGCATGTGGCTGGGTGTGCAGTCAGGTATATTGCAAATTAATTGCTTTCCAAACTTTGTTACTCATATGCCTATAAGAGTGTTTACAACAACAACAACACCCTCGTCTCGGAGTACCCATGAATGCAAAGTCGTCTCAACTGGGCATTTCCCTTCCCACCGATTCCCTACGCAGCTCTTTTGATGATATCATCTTCCAAAGTGAAGTAGAAGCTCTCTAAAAAACTCATTCCGTCTACTGCTGGGATCAACATAATATCTGTATACCTGCATCTCTGTGTGGTGTTTCAAGCAGGAAAATTCGCCTTCATTGAGGGAATCAGAATATGAGAAGAGCAGCACTAGCTTTACCGACAAAGTGGTACATAGAGTCTCGCTCCCTGCGGATGCTGGGGCGTGTCAAGGAGACACCCGTCCGCCATTAGATGTAGAAGCTGGCGGGCAACCTCAGTTGGTGGAAATTGGGCTGATGTGCGCCAAACCCACGCCTCTGACAAGATCCGGCGTCCACAGCGAACAAGTCTACATCTCCATTTGTCTACTTGGCGCGCGTGAAAGGGCAAAGAAGCGCCGACGAGGCTACGTATCAGAGGGAAGCTATGTACGTAAAGGCATTGTTCAGTATGCGACACTGCGGAACCGGAGAACGAAACGCATCCGCTACGATATTATGATATGGATTGACAGGGAAAACTGGTGGACTCAACGGATGGAGCTCTAACAAAAAAGGTTAAGCACCTTCCAATAGAGAGAATCGAGCGAGGAAAGAATCTGACATCTCGTCTGCTCTCTTATTCTTCACTTGAGCGGAGTCAGTGAAATCGGTAGCTGTTTCTTCTAGCTGTGTCACCAGATTCGCACGCTCTCTTTACTAGACTGTGAACAATGCCTGACTGGGACTTCTATGAGAGCGGGAAATAAGCACCAAAGGTAATCAATGGGTGGCATCATCGTGTATTCGCATCTTCTTCTTCAGAGAGTCGAAGGATGCGAGCTGGACATAACTTGCCTGTGTGAGATCACTGTGACAATAAGTACATATGTAAAACATGTAAAAGGCTGAGGCTGGAGGCTCATTAGGAGCTTTTTTGATAGTCATCCCTGCTTCATCACCCAAATCATTTTTGAATTTGCAACTCCAGGGCATCTATTGGAAAAAAGAGAAAACAGTCGTTTCATGAATGGGAGATGGAGTTGGTGGAATCTCACCAGATGATAATGCTGGACGAATTTTTTATGGAACGTCCTCGTCGGATGCATCACTGGGCGAATACACATATGGTGTATAGTCTAGGCGCCATGCTCACGATATTCGGAATCAGATGTGTCAAAAAACCGTTACCCTCATCAGACAACCCGTACACAACTCGAAAAACAACATAATCAGATTTGGTCCCAGCTGCTTAGCGCGTCATTTACTCGATTTGCATCGAATCTTTCTCTCCATCCTTAGTCGCCACCTTTCAATTTCATGTCCGCTAATAGACCAGTACATCGGCTCACTGTTGGCTGAAACTATCTATTTTTTCTTTTTGGTAGTCATAGAAACGAAAATTTTTTGGAATCTCCACTAGGAGGACTTTGTGACGTTTTCGGTTCTCATATTGACTCAGTTGGCATTCCACCGCAAATGGGGAATATTTTCATGCGAAGTGAGTTGCAATAATTGTAGCCTATTGTTGTGGAGCGGCAGATGAAAGGAGTGCCTTTGAATTGCGCTCACCTGGAAGGAGAGCTTTCTTTTCAAATTCTTGTGCACGAATGCTTTACTTTTTTGGCGATGCTTAACTCACTAGCTGCTTTGTCAATCGGTCACTAATAAAAGGAAGGTAATGAAATGTGTGTAACAACATGTTTGAATGAAAGTGATTCGTTTCGCCTCAACTCAGACGAATCACTTTGCTTGTCAACCCCTGAGGCTCATCATTGAGGTGGGTTGACAAGCTAATCAGATGGGTAAGAAGTGTGTGTGAGTAGAGAGCCTAACTCAATGCCATTGGGAATAGAGCACGGTTATTTGATTATAATCTATAAGACTAAAAAGGGTATTTGTGATAGGAATTCCATTAAAGAAAAAACTTAAAAAAACTTATCTACTTTTCAATTGTCATGGGTCGATTAAAGAATACCTTTGGACTAACATGTATTAACTTTTTTTATAATCTTCCATGCAGGGAATATTTTAGCTGATAAACCATATAGGATGCAGTTAACTGATGTTATGTAGCAATAAATTCTTCTTGTGATAGTTATTTTTTATTAATACCCTTATCATTTCTTCAATTTTGTTTTCTAATGTACACTAAACAAGGTACAGTGTTGCTATCTGAGAGTTTCTGTGTAAATTACTGAACTTTTTTGTGTTTGTAGATTATGTTTGATTGCTTTCCATTGGAAACCTCTGTCAACCTCAAATGTGTAATCATCTGTTTTATTATATAGTTTCTGTACAACTTCTATTATTATCAATTAATTATTCAAAGATCCAGATATCACAACGTTGATCGGTGTTATGAGTTTTTTTTTGTATTCATAATTCACCATAGGCCTCGTTCAACTGCCGATGTCTAATTTTTTTCGTCTTGATTGTGTATAATAAGTAAATCATCCATACAACTAATAATAAGCCACTTGTGTTTCATGAATCCCGATGAGACCCACAACCTCAGTCCCATTTGTTGGTACGGTGCCCAAAAAAACTCTTAAAGATGCCAAAACGTTACCTTCTTCGCGGTTTCATGAAATTGCAAAGTGCATACGAATTTGTTTTACGAGTATAATGTGCTCAAAGACACTACTGAAATATCAACTTACCAGTGTGATATGTCGAAGTAAATATAAACGTGGGCTGGTTTCGGCACTCAAGGGTCAACAACAGGGTGATGATGATACCGAGCAGAAATGTGAATCTCTTCTCATTCAGGACAATGGGATGTAGTAAAGACGCGGTCTAGCAAGCACTTTACCTTCGAAATAAACCAGCACTTGAAGACAAAAATAAATTGAGGATGGGTTGCCTTTTTATTCGCACCTTGCCAAGGACGTCGCATACCCAGAGTGCGAGACGCTAACAAGGTACGAAGTAGAAAGATTAGTATTATTGCTCACCCTCCCATTGAGACCCTCCCTTAAGATATCTAGTGGAATCGGCCCCGCGAACAGTGAGAGCTATTTTTACATCGAATATAAATCGAAACCTAAAATAAAGCCAAAACCAGTAATAAATACATTTCAGTATTGTAACTCATGGCTTTGCACCGACTGCTGGCAGGTATGGAGGGAGAATACTCGAAACTGCGTAAAGTGACAAAACTGATATCGTTACGCTATCATTCGAGCAAAGGCTCATTCTCCCGCAAGTTCGTACACTGCTCGAGAACGAAGGCCTCTCATTTGGGCCCATTCAAATTTTTTCAAGTTCTCCAAGCGGGTACATCACTTGGAATCCGCTGTTTCACATTTGAACTTCATCCCTATTTTGCCAGTGGGCATAGTGCCTTTAATTGCACGAGTTGCAACACTTTCGCCGCGGGAAAGTGTATAATAAGTACCTAAGGAGCTTGTGAATTAGGCCTGGTTACAGAAACTCAGCCGGTCTCCACTTGGAGGTGAACGTCTATGTGTTCATGTCTGACTTCATCAGCCAACGTTGGTGTCGGTTGCCTCGCTCGCCTTCTTGTTCTCACCCCTCCCCCTAGTTGTTCTTCACCTTTCAGTGCTCATAAAAATAATTATATTCAACTATTTGTGGATGTGGTCTACTTGGTTCTCTTTGCTAACTCACTCAACACTTATGAATGCACACAGCACATCTTTACCCACGACTTGCAAAAGCACAATGTTTCTGTAACCCGCTCCACGTTCAAAATGTTTAGAGTTCTCGTCCATGATCTATTTGTTAAGGATACGCTATGGATCTGATGGTGAGTTCCTTTCGGACACTCAAGCGCTTTCGGGCATGGTAGATTGGATGTGATATCGCGGGTATCTTGGATGCGATATCGCGGGCAAACTAGTAGAGCAATTTTCATATGAATGATTTGCCACTTCCAGCATTGCCACGCATATGGCACCATTTTCAATACCTTTTTCGTCGCCGCCGCGAGTTGGACTACTGGATGAGACTTCACTGACTCAGGATCTGCCTTCTTATGTCTCCGATGCTCCTCTGGTTAGCAGTTATTCATCGGTTCCTCTGATTACATGTTGTATAACAAGTTCACGCGTTTGGAGAAGACAAAGTTAATTGCCAAAGATCTCTGGAATTTTGAGGATTGTTTTTGCTTTCAATCAGTGAATTATCTATGTGACACATTTCCGGTATCGCTGAAGGAGTGATAGCTTCTTCCGCTTTAAGGAAAGGTCGTAGACATTCCTCAGATTGCGGCAACAGTACCTAGAACCTGAAAAGGCGGGTTGAACGGCAAGCTTCTTGCAGCTGGCTGATCTTTGTGGAGTCTACACAAAGCTCAGCTAGTAATTCATCTGAAGGCTTCTAGTATATCTTGAAAAGTCAACTCTCTTTGGAGTCAACGTCAAATGGATACCAAGTGTTACAAAAAGTACTACATGGCTTCGGCTGTACTACAAGTGAACCAGTCAAGGGTATTCCTAGAAGTTTGATAGTTGATGATGGAATACTTTTTCCTTCCAAGTTGGTATCTTGTTGTATGCACTTTCCATTTAGTTTTTTTTTTCGTAGATTTCTCAACTGCCTGCGTCTGCGTGTTGTGAGCTTCGACTCACTATCAAGCCGTAGAGGTTGGCGAAGCACATGGCGAAACAAACCTTGTTCCTTGTTTCAGCTGATTTTTGTTTTTTACCGGAATATTTTCCCGAGATCTCTTATTTATTCCCCTATTGGCAAGTTCCAGAGCTCTACTTCTCCATGTGCATTTGCGGCTCGTGGTTTTGCTGCAGAGGGGCACTAATACCTTGGAGCGGGCATATGAAAGACCCCTCATGCCCAACTCAAGAAGCGGTATACTAGATAAGAGGCTCTGCCTGAGCCTAGTGGTTGAGAAGGAGTCCTGTTGTGGGTGAACTAAGTTCAACTGCGGTTGTTCTATGCGGATAAGCTTCATCCAAGTTTGGCAGGTATGCCCCCCCCCTCAAGGTTATTAGCGCCCTTTACAAGTGGCATCGAAAGAGAACTACCTTAAGAGTGCAGAACATTGAAGGGCAGCCATCAACCTTTTTCCTCTTCATTTTGTCAGACACGCGACATGTTTGCGTACTTTCTGCTTGATTAGGCATATTGAACTTTGAGGGGCATTCAGAACTTGAGGAAAAAAACTCACTTGAGACGTTTCCATGCAGACGCTACTTTGTGCGCACATGTTTCCGCGGCAGGATAACTTCGAGGTGACTTCGCGGTCCCACCACAAGCGCTGCTCTCGATCTCCTTTCTATATATTTTAGTGAATTTTTGCTGTTGAGGTTCATCAGATCAAGCAAGTCCATTTTTGTCAAAGTTGCCAGTACTCCGATTTCAGCGCCACGACAGTCTTGCTAAAGTATAAGTAGTTCTTTTGTGGGGCTTATGTGTGGCGCGCTATCACACGTAAGGTGTACATAGGGCGTGAGTACCGTGCCAATCAATTCGTGGATCCAGCTCCAATGAATTTCAGAAAGAGAATGGAGAGGGCGCAAACATCTCTGAATATCAAGACTTTCTCTTTGAACCCCAGAATCGTTCGCCTAGCTTTGTCGGTTACAATAAAGGTAGAACCTACAAGAGGTAGTGAAGTGGTGATCTCACAAAACTCTGGTGATCACGCTTGAAAAGGACTGACAACTGTGAAGTATTAATCAACTAGTTGGATGTTTTGATAATTAGGGCTTGCAGTGTTTGTGTGAAAGTATAAGGGTCGCATCGTTGATGAGGTGTTCTGTTGATAGAGCTTAATCGCTGATAATTTGGTGCAATGAATAATCATTAAACTGTACATACGACAGGAGCATGACCTGATCTTCGACATTTCGACAGCTTTCAGACCCATGTCCGCTGACTCAGCTCCACATTCCAAATTCCATTCATCACAAGCATCTCTGGATATCCTGGCGTTTTCCTTTTTTGTTGCTCGCTAGATAAGATTGGCTGCATTTCCATATCCTTGCGTTAACTTCAGAGCTCTAGAGCGTATCTCAGGAATGAATCGTTGAAGAGGTGGGCGGTCAACCTAGCGTTCGTCAGTTATCCCACGATTTCAATGGCACTTCTTAACGCTCCCCTAGCGTCTCGTTCGCTCCTCTACTCGCCCACCACTTTCTCCTTTTCTTTATCTAAATGTGCAATGCTCGAAACCCTGATCCAAATGTTAGTTGTGTTGTCCATAGCTTGCCCTGTAAATGACCCCCTTTAGTATTACGGACAAATTTGATAGAAAAAGTTTGCAGAAGAGCTCCCGGCGGAAAGTTGAAATTTGAGATATTACAGCGTTGTGAGTGAAAGCGTCTTGAGTTCGATTTCGGGCCATGAAGACTTCATCGAAGAAATAAGTTCGTCAATATAACTACTACTAATCCTACTAAATTCGGCTCTCCTATGAGGTACTTATACAATCTCCTGAGTTCGTTTTCATCAAATACTCGCGAGTCTATGGTATTAGTGGTTTACTTGCAACTGTTTCTTTCACAATGAACGTTTCTATGAGCAGCTGATAATTTAGCTAACAAAACGATTCTCTGAAAGGAGTTACGGACCATTTAATCTTTGCTTTGTTCGCCCAAGTTCAGAACGATAAGTGCATGCGGCAGGCGCCCGACGGCTTGGTGGATATGCGCACGGCTTCAGAGACACGAGGTAGCATGTTGGAATCCTTGACTGTCGGAAATTTTTGCTTTTACCCAAAACCCTTCATATGAGTCCCTAGAACGCTTCTGTTTGGCCAATTTACCTAATTCTCTGATTTCTCTCAACAGATACGCCAGCTTCGGGCACAACATTACGACAGAACAAGTAGACGACAACTGGCGTTTTTCTTGCGGCATACCACGTGTTGGTAGATCATAATCATGGGTGCTGACCATATCGGGTAATTTTGCACAGAGCGCATAGACAGGATTTCGTTCAAAATTAAAAAAATTACATCACCGCTCTCTCTCTGAACTGGTGGAGAGCCGTAACTAACCGTGTGTGGGAGTAATTCTAGCACTGTTCAGCTCTTTCTACCGCAAAGAGTCGAATTTTTTTCGAGCTGAAACTTTGTCCGCTGGGGTAGTTCGGTGTCCTGATCACGAATATAGACTCTTTACTGCGTCGGCGCAATTTGGCGTTGAATGCATGTCGCTCCGCAAATTCGCCGTAAAGGCATAGTAGGGTTATTTTATGCCCTGATCATGAACACCGCAATAAGTTCTCAGCGATGGCGCCATTTGACGCCAATACGGGGCCGACACCTGTAGCGCGGGGCTCTAGGTGGTTTCAGACCAGAAACGGATGTGATATTTGTGTGTCGGTCGAAGTTACCCCTAGAACTCAACTTTCAGCAGCAAATCTGCCGCGTAGAAAAAATCCGGCCTGTTTTCTAGAAAATTGGGGTAGAATAGTTGAATAGTGCCGTACTTTTTGTAATCGCTGTTCGCATGTGTGAAGCTTGTTCTGTTCTCCACCATTGTCGTGGGAGTGTACCACAAGTTGCTCCCAAACATATGATCTTCATTTGCTGATTTCGGATGATGTCAATATATTAAGAGAACTAGGTAAACTGGCCAAACAGAAGTGTTTTAGGGAACTCATATGAAGTGCTTTTGAATAAAGCAGAAATTTTTGAGAGTCAAGGAAGCCAACATGCGGCTTTGTGTCTCTGAAGCATGTGCCTATCCACTACGCCATCGGCTGCTCGCCGCATAAAGTTATCATTCTCAACTTGAGCGAACAGAGCAGAGATTAAATGGTCCGTAACTCCTTTCAGAGAACCGTTCCGCAAATTCCGAGGGCAGATTTGGATTCAGCGGCTCAAGACACGTCCATATATATACATCTCATTGCAAATGGCCGGATCGACCTGTTGGGGTTCCCTTATAAGCCAATAATTCTTGCTCAAGACATTTCCCAAAATCCTGCTGGTCATTCGGCGTTCGTCCTGGAGGACTGGTGATCACCGAGTCACAAGACCAGGGGACGAACTTCAGGGATTCACATTTTGAACCTGAATTCGTCCCTGAGAGGTTACACCCACACATACAGCTCTTTATGGTGCAATGCGCTTTGATGCTCTCTTTGTCCTCGACTTTCCTCCGCACTTCCCTCCGTTCTTAGCCCAAGTTGGCATCTTAGGTTTCAATTATTTCAAGCCCTGGAAACACTGCTACCTATCTACAGGCCTTCACCCGTTGCTATCATTTGGAAAGTTCCAGAATAGCTCGATCGGCTGATCATCTAGCGTTCCGATCTTGAGTTAAGAAAAGAGTCCATACTAGGGTTAAGGCCATAGTGGTCACTCGAAAGCCAAGTATGCATAAGCCCGGAAGTGCTCGGGAAGAAAACCAAGAAATATGCCTAGTAACACGAGGAAGGATATTAACCCAAGCCTAAATCACCTTAGCTAGCTTTGGTGCAATGCAATAAATGCGGAGCCAGCACTAGAAGCTTCAAAAACAATCCAGGAATAATCATGAAGAAGGCCTTAACCTTTTAAACTGAAAGGATTTGAGGGGTCTTTGCCACGGACTCCCCGACTTCTCACAAGAGTTGCATAAGCGTTGGTGAGCTGCCTTCATCGCATATTACCTCTTCACTTTCGCCGTTACCCCGACAGCCACCAGTGCGTGAAAGCCTGCATTGACTAGATAACCAGTGAAAATGCTGTGAGTGTCCTTGCTATTTCGCCGTCACTCTTCAGCCCATTGAAAATCTTTTCAAAACAACTTCATCCATCACCACACTTTGCAGTACAATGACATCATCAAAGCCAGATTTCATTTGAAAGCGAACCCTCAGCTGAACACTGATGCCTTTATACGTTAACCAATTTGAAAATTATTGGCAAAGTGGCTTAATCAAACTTTATTTAGCTTTATTAGCATGACGTCGTGTTGGCGTGTGTGTATTGTTGCTGCTAAACAGCGCCACCCAACATCTCGTCATTCCTCCCTTCTCGTCTCCCCTTCACCTCTACACCCCTCCCACGCCCCTCAACACACCCATCCTCGCTGTCCTTGTCTGATTCTCGAACCACTGTCACATCTAGTACTTACTTACTAATACTTACATTAGATTACTCACTGCTCAATTCCAAGAAAGATGCATGGAGTTGACGCCCTCAAGCGTTCGAAGTTCAGGTTTCTACCTTCACACTCCTACACGTTTCATGTCGAGACCCCCCCCATCCCATTGATAGACATCTCGTTCTCGAAATTCGATAGAAATGGTGGATTATTAGGCATCGGCAGACTTCAAATGTTAAATAAAAGTAAGTGGTTCGCGGAACGTTCTTGGTGCACTGAAATACCATATCGATCAATATGTTAATATTCTATCGTAATTTCTCATCAAGTGTTGTACTCATAATTGTTGCTTTTTACTCCCGTCGTGAAATTCCGCAATTATCAGTTCTTCTTAATTTACAAATATTTCCTTTTACTTGGTAAAAATCCAGGTATTGTTAGAGGGAAAGTGGCATCTGCTGACAATACTGATCACCACACAGTCAGCTTTATCTTAACGTTGGTCAACAACTTCACGAAGGAGAGTATTTTAGAGGCAGTTGACACGATGTCTGGGGGAGGGGCGGGCAGTTACTTTCAGCGTCATTGGTAGAGGGGCGGCGAGAGGGTGTTTGAGCACATCCATTTAGCCCTTCTACCATTGACGTTGACAATAACTTCCCCCCCCCCTTTCCCTAAGCCATCGTGGTTACTGCCTTTAAAGAGAACAGAGAAAAGATTATAGCACTCTCGATGCTCATGGTAGGTTGAAGCTGTGCACATGATGATGAAGCCGCTGATGACCGGAGTATGTAACAACTTTGGCAGGATTGCACTACTTCGTAGGCTTGCCAGCTGATCTGACACACCTGGCGGCAGCATTTTTCACCATCAACACACATAAGTCTTAACTTACAATTAGTAATAAGTCTCAATAAAAAGGACTGTACTCGGTTTTGTTATCTCCACCCCCTTTTTTTGTTCTCAGTATTGTTGTTTTTTGAAAACTTCGGAACTTGTACTGCAAAGCCCGGTAAATCGTCTTTCATTGAATATCTGCACAGTACCCCACGTTAACATTGTGCATGTAGGCGCTCTGAAGTACATTTAGAGTACAAAATACTTCGTTCCTCGCCATTTCATGTTCTCATTTCTCACTTCGTCTGCGTTATTAAGACTTTAACATTCAGAGAAGCCTCAATGTTAAACGCCAATGTCTAATACATCGGCGCAATGCACACTTATTCGCGAGCCCGACACCGACAATGGGTAAGTTTTCAACCAGCAATTTGATCTGATAGTCCTCCTCTTGGTGATTGTAAGAGATTGGCGAACGATTCCATATCGTCCACATGAATCAGCGTGACTATGAAGATGAGGAAAAACAGTATTCAGTTTAGTAGGTTTGCTCGCTTTGCGTATTGTCTCGAATCAGTCGGTAAGATTCATGCGTGAAAGTGCTCAACTAACTCTTTGCCCGATTTTTAGAGGGGAGTACGGCTGAGTAATTGGCCAAATATGAAAGTGTACACTGAAAAATAGCCGATTCAAATTGATTTTCGGATGTATGGACGAACGTCGCCATGGACAACGCTGTTCCCTCTCTGGAAAATTTCCAAAAACTACAGGGTTAGCTGTTAAAGGTGTAAAAGCGTGCTGCGAGAAAGAGTGAGCGAACAGAAGGAACAAATCTAATACAGCCAAGGACAATATGAAGTAGACAGAGCATAACGGCTTAACGATGGACCATAAACGTCCTGTAGAAGGTAGTGTCTTCGGCCAGATCCTCCATAATAGCAAATGGGGGTCTCATCAGCGCGAACGCCTTCTCTTAACGACATAATGAGCTCTGGACTCTTGACCAAATTGGCTGAGCTGGTTTTTGCAAATAGATTACTCGTTGAGATTTCCAAGTATGCGTATGAAAAAGTGTCAAGGAATTATAGGTATTGATCTAGGTATGATGGCTCAGTATGTAAACAAACATGATTCGTTTACTCAGTAATATAGCATTTGCAAGGTTCGGGTTGACCCAACTCTAGAAAACAACTAAAAAGATGTGTTCACTATTCCAGTTCTCAGCGCTCACAAAAACCGCTTCAAATTTAGTGATTCACTGCCAATTACGAGGGAGCACCTCACTCTACTATCACAAAACTATGAAAATCGCAGTTATGCGTTTTGTGGCGGCAGAATTCATGTGGCGGTAAGTTTTCTTGTAATTTTTCATTAATTGATTTTGATTGTTGATAACTGTTGACTTGACCAGTCATTGATATCCGATCTGGCTACTCTAGAGGTTTATTGTAACCAGTAGAGGTCCCCAACTGTGACTTTGCTGGTAACGCTGAGCACGGATATTCATGAATATTTCACACTCATTTCGCATTTATGCATTGAATTTTCATAACCTGGCCCGAGTCATGGCCATCGCTATACAGCGAACCATATTGCGTCGCGGTTTCTTCATATCGGATATTCTTACTGAAAGACTTGCAGTTCATATCAGGAGATGGTATACTGCTGCATTTGTATACATAAAAAGTAGTAAGGGATTAGAGTAACACTTCAGGTGATAAAAAATGGACGACGCAGCTGAGCTCGCAACTATTCCACTCGAAAGTTGCGAAACTAGATTTGGTAGTGAGGGCGTCAGCCTACAGGGATACTCTACAAGTGTTGGGCTGTCGCAAAATTAATTGCAAGTGTTTATTTTAAAGCGATCGTATAAGGGTTTCTGTGAACGCGCTGAAGATCCAGTTGGGCACTTTTGCATAATTTTGCACACCTTTTTTTCCAAGATGTTGTCTTTTATGTTATGGTATGTAAGCTCTTCACTGTTTTACAAATCTCTAAAGCTGACATAGATTGACACGATATTCGCCTTGTCATGCATTACGAAAAACACTCCTGAAGAGAGATGAGCGCTCAAGCTGATTTGGCCGCTTTCGTGACTCGTTCCTGGGCAGCGAGCATTTAGGGCAATGGTTGAAGCAGTTTCAATAAGCAACCTTCGATTATCAGAACACTAGCTGAATGACCTGAACAACCTTGCTGCATCACAGCTGTAGCCTCGTTGGTGGGCGCAATATGGAGAAGTGAATATGCTGGGGTACTTAAACGCTCCCACCTAACAAAGTTTCCAAAGTTGAGCTGCACCCAGGAAACGGTAATGCTCGGGGTTTGCTGAACTGAACTTGGTACTACTCACTGCATGTTCCTTGAACCAAATCAGACCACTTCAGCAATCGCATTGCCATGATCTGGCTCAGTACACCAAAAGTTCCAAGAACTTTCCCCGATACATCAGCTGACAGACGCTCATACCGCCCTAAGATGTCATAAGATCTCATACTCTAACAAATGCAAAATATGATCTCATCTGAACCTAGGAGCCCCTCTTCACCCCATTCCAACTACCTTTTATCTTCAGACAGCCCTCTTTTTCAGACGTTTGACTCACTCTTATGCAGGTTCATATAACGGAACAAGAAAGAAATCAGAGCAGCCTTTCTTTCGTTTATTGATTAATCTAATTCACTTTTCTGCCGTGACGAAATGAGTTCATTACTGAGTAGTTGATTATTATGCGCCGATTCTAAGTGTCAGCGCTTACTTTAATTACCCTATTCTCTGGAGTATAAGGCGCCCCCTTGTATACGGCGCACGTTCGCCGCGAAATGTGCCTCATATCCCAGAAAATGGGGTAATAAATAAAAACTTGCTTGAATTGAGTTATGATGTCTTAAATCCAATCATAACTATTCATGTGACTACCTTATGTTTATTGCTATTTTCTACAGCCTATATTCTGTACTAGATAGTCCAGTCGCTCGAGCAGGCGTCAGTTGTGTCTCCTTTTTTCTTGTCGGTTATAATACAGAGAAAATCTGCGTATATCGCGGTCTCATTTAGGTTTCCCACGGCTTCAAGTTGAGTGCAGTAATTACCCTTGCAAATGAGAGATCGTTTGAGGGGGCGCGAATTGGAGCGCAGCTATGGCAGCGTTTTCCGCCAATTGTTGCGGGCTTGGGGGTAGCATCCACTGGTGGGAAGAAAACCCCGCTGGCTGCGCTTCAATCGACGTCCCCCCCACACGTTCTTCCGTTCCCAGCAATAACAATTGTCGCTTTGCTTTGCTTGAGTTCTAAGATAATGTACACGTAATATCACCGCAATTGTCGGGTCGCAATCGGCGGTTCTCACCTGCGACATTTCCAGCATTGGTTGCTTCCTTCTTAAATCGATCTTTATCCGATCGCCACTGGTAGAGCAAGGAACCCGAACGCGGACTCGAACCGCGCTGCTCTCGCCGTCTCCGACGGTCCGCAATAATGAGCACAAGCAGAATTTGGTGCAGGAAATAACTTTTGTCTGACAGGGAGAAAATGACAGCACTCGATAGTTTTTTTTTCTTGAAAAAAGTATACTTTCTTGAGGTTTCTTTTCACAACCAAAATAATTCTCGTGTTTGATGGGAGCTGCTTTCAAACTAATTGAGATTTGAAGAACAACGTAAAGATTTTTTCATCATTCGGATTTTCTTCGTTGCGCGTGAGAGGCAGCTTTTGCGGTTTCCCTTCTCTTGTTCAACGAAGCACTAGCATCAGTCCTGCAAACCACAGAACACAGGTGGCTGCTCCACTTGCAGTCTATCGACACTCTTCAAGTCGTCGCAGACTGCATCAGACCATTTGCCCATTTATCGTCTTTTTCAGTCTGATGACCCCTATTTACTTCTCGAGAGATAGCAGGTACAACTCCCTTATCCTTGAGCCAGAGTGGGCGTGGCATTTGAACATGGACCCGGAAATGGTTACTCGTGGAATAATCCAGTCTGGAACAACTGCCATCTTGTTCTGTGTTGGACAGAGACACGAAACAATTGTGTCAAGATAAAAATTAGCTCACCATGAACGCAGTAGACACCTTCAGCGTTAAGTAGAAGCATGCGGCCACGCCTACCCGATTTCAGGAATTTGAGTATATGTATGTTGTAAAACCAAATTGCACGTATGTGCTGTTTTCATTTACAAAAAAAGCTTCTGGTAGACCGGAACACTTAGAAAAAAAAATCAAACAAAACAGATCTTCTTTATGTTCGGCAGTAGTGTAAACAAACGCATTTGCATGATTTTGCTTTCGGCACAAACTGCAGTTTTACGACTGTGTTGACGTTGAATCTCCTGTTATCCACAGAACCCTATAGACAATATGTAGATTGTATTGTTAAAGAGATTCATGGAAAGGCTAAGTCATCAGGAAACTTTATTAGGTCATCCCCATTCAAACGTGCCGCTGGTTTTTTTGAATAAAACAAAGAGGAGAATAAAAATAGAAAAGTGATATTTTAGCCTTAGCGATGAGTAAATCCCTCCTTCACCAATGACCCGCTCCCAGTTGCCCGCAGGGCCTTTGGAACCTCTGGTACCTTCGATTTTTCAATAAGTGTGGGTAAATTGCTGTTATTGCCATTTGGCAAATGACAAAACATTGTAGCGTATGCCGTTGGAGAGACTCTCAACTGAATAGAACAGTTGTAATCGCATGGTTCATGACGGGCGAATGGGTGCGATTGAACCCAAGGTCTCAGTATTGTTTTTGTTCCCAGCACTGATCTAGAATACATGTTACTCGGGGTCTGGCACTATGACGAGCAACGGCGGGCCTTCTTGTAGTTGTGGTTAGCATCCATTTGTCGATCTGAAGGCCGAGGAACAGGCAATGTACAGCCCAGTGACGGTATTTTGTTCTCTGTATAGAGCGCTTTGAAAGCCACCAGCGTGGGGAATCCTTTGCTATGATGATCATCCAGCTTAGCGCCAGTAAGCTCTTCATTGTAGAATGCGGGCGGCTTCTCATCTGCATTCATACAAATTGACGTTGTGACGTTTCGGTCGAGGCCTGAGAACTTCATCTAAAGGCCTGGGTGCGTTTTCGCAGTTGTGGTGACATCTCATGCTGAGAACATTCACTGCTAGAGGTAGTCGAATCTGTACATGCGTTCATCGCTTCTATAAGAAAATTACGGTACCATTCGCGCACCCTCTGACGCCATCTTCAGTTTAATCGGACATAACTCGGGCAGGCAGTTGCAGCTGAGATGTAGATGGGCAGGCGACAAGGGTGCCAGGCTCTGTGATCAGATATTCAGTGCGCTAGACTTCATCCACCCTTCTTTCTTGTGCAGATGAATATTATGGGACTCATCACGACACACGAAATCTTGTCTTTCTTCCTTGTACGGGCTCCTGACCCGAAATCTAGTCCACCGTCTATCTTCGAGATACTCCGCCTTACACACAACTTAGGTCCGGCGCAGGTCAAATTTGAGCGGCGCATCCTCTTATGACGTCGGATTTCAAAAACGGCGCCGATTTTTCAACACTCGGGTCTTCTTTTCATTTCTCGAAGAATTCTTCTGCGGGCAGGTTCGCCAAATTGTCAGGGATACACAGGCTTAGACCAGTTTCACAAATGGTATAGTAGCCGCTCCTCTATCCCTTCTGCTTTTTTCTGCCAATTCCTTCTATATAGTAGGCGGCACGTTTGGACTGGGATGACCCAATACTAAGGGACTATCAATTAGTAATGAAAGAAGATCCTCAGAACACGAGTATTATTGGTTGTGAAACAACTTCAAGAAAGTATAACTTTTTCAAGAAAAAAAACTATCGTAGTGCTGTCATTTTCTCCCGTCAGACAAAAGTTATTTTCCCTAGCACCAAATTCTGCTTGGCTACATTATTGCGTGACCGGACGAAGAGCGAAAAGCAAGCGGGTTCGAGTCGCGTCTCGGCGTTACCTTGCTCTACCAGTGGCGAATCTGGAAAGATCGATTCAAGAGGACGAACCATGCTCTTAGAATACAGCCCGAAGCAAAACGCGATTGTTATTGTGGAACGGAGAACGTGTGGGGTACGTCGTTGAAGCGCGGCCAGCGGTTTTCTTTCCATACCGAGTGGTATTGCTGTGGACGTTCCAAAACGGCACGTAGCAGGAAAACGCTCGGCATTGCTGCGCTGATCTCACATAACAACTTCGCGCGCCGCATCAAAACGAATCTCCTCCATCTTGCAGAGGAAATATGACATGAGAAGACTGAAGGCCCGCGTTGAAACCTCATGAACTACCGGATGTCGCAGAATTTTCTCTGTTTTAACCGACAAGAAAAGGAAACAAAACTGACAGCTGCTCGAGCGACGGACTATTTGTACACGAATATGAGGTGTTAGATTAAATAAGCACATAACATAGGGAAGAAGCAGCAGAAGGATAGTCACATAAAAATAGTTATGATTGATTTAGACAATCATTCATTCAAGCAAGTTTTCTATTATTACCGAAGACCATTTTCTCGCTGGGATACATGAGGCACATTTCGGCGGCGAACGTGCGCCGTATCTACAGGGGGCGCCTTATATCCAGAGATAAGGAGTAATTAAAGTTAGCGCTGCACTTAGGAATGCATTGGGCTAATATATCCAACTACTTCAGTAATCCGACTCATTTCGTCAACGCGCAGGATAGTCGCATTAGTTAGTAATAAACGAAAGCAGAGCTCTCATTTTTTCTTGTTCGGTGTACTGACTGCATAGAGTCAAGCTCGCTAAACGTTGAAAAGAGCTTTGTCTGAAGATAAGTAGTTGGAATGGGGTGAAGAGGGTCCTAGGTTCAGGAAATAAATCTATTTTCGCATTAGTTAGAGTATAAGATCTGATGACATCTTAGCGCGGTATGAGGCGTCTGTCAGCTGATGTATCGGGGGAAAGTTCTGAACTTTGGTGAGATCTGAGGCAGATCATCGGCGGATGGCGATTGCTTGTGCGTGTCGCTTTCTGGTTCCAGGAACATGCAAGTGAGTATCCAAGTTCAGGTTCCGAAGACGCATGTACATAGTATATACTGGTTGGACCCAGCTTTGACTTTGTTAGGCTGGTGAGGCGTTTAAGTACGCCAGCATATTCACCTCTCCATATTGCGCCCACCAGCGAGCTTAGTCACGCTGTGATGCAGAAGGTTTGTGTCAGTCTTCAACTACGTGTCTTGATAATCGAAGGTTTGTTGATTTGACAATTGCTTAGTCAACATGCACTCTAAAGCTCGCTGCGATCAGGAACGAGTCACGAGCGCCAAATCAGGCTTGAGCGCGTCATCTCTCTCTAGGAGTGTTTTTCGTATGCTGAACAAGCGAATTCGTGCAATCTATGTCAGTTAAAGATTTGTAAAACAAGTGAAGAGCGTTAGCATATAAATACACATAAAAGACACACATTACTGTTTGGAAAAAAAAAGGTGTGCAAATTATGCAAAAGTGCCAACTGGCATCTACAGGGCGTTCACCTCTTATGAACCTTATGTCCAAGTTCGCTTTAAAATAACATTTGCAATTATTTTCGACGGTGCTATGTAGAGGTCTGTAAGGCTGAGAGCTCATCACCAAATCTAGTTTAGCACTTTGAGTGAATAGTTGCGAGCATCAGCTGCGTCGTCCAACTTTTATCACAGTGAAGCGTTACTTTCTAAATCCCTTACTACTTTTTATGTATAAATCAGCAGTATACATTCTCTGATATGTACTGCAAGTCTTTCAGTAAGAATATCGCCATATGAAGAAACGCGACGCAATATGGTTCGCTCATACGATGGGCCATGACTCGGCAGGTTATGAAAATTCAAGCATAATGCGAAATGAGATGTGAAATATCTCGATTCGTGCTCAGCGGTTAAAAGTCACAGTTGGGGACTCTACTGGTTAAATAAGTCGTAAGAGTACAAGATCGATATCAATGAGTGGTCAAGTCAGTTATCAACAATACAAAATAATTTAATGAAACTTAAAAGAACTTACCGCACATGAATTTCTCGCCACAAAAGCATGAAGCTGCGATTTGATAGTTTTTGTGATAGTAGAGTGAGGTTCTCCTCGGTTTGAGTGAATCTAATTTTTGAAAGCGCTTTTGTGAGCTGCTGAGATGGAATACGTGAACAATATTTTTATTGTTTTCTAAGAGTGGGATCAACCGAACTTGCAAATGCTATATTACTGAGTAAAATACGATCATGTTTTGATTTTTAGCTCTGAGCTCAAGCTAGAATAATACTGTGATCTTGACACTTTTTATACGCTATTGAAATTAATAATTTATTTTCAAAAGCTCAGCCTCAGCCAATTTGGTCAAGAGTCAAAGCTCTTGAGTGTTAAAGACGTTATCAGATGCGTGACTGAGAAGCATTTGCTATTATGAGGATTCTGGCGAAGACACTACGTGTACAAGACTTCATAATGGCGATACGATTAAAAGATGACGCTGTTAGGCCTGTCTAACTTCTATTGTCCTTGCTGTGTATGATTTGTTCACTTCTGTTCATGCTTGTCCATGCAGTAAATAGATAGTAGATAGAAAAGGAGGAGAAGAGAGATGAACAGAAGAACAATATAAGCAAGAGATATGTAGTAACGAGGGCATAACAGCTTAACATGGCCATGGGATCGTGCGTTGCTAGAAGGTGTGTCTTCGGCCCAGATCTCAATAAATTGCAATGGGGGTGCTCATCGCGAAGATCGTGATGAGTTCTTCTTAACGAATAGTGAGCGTCGCTGGACTCTTGACGAAATTGGCTGACTGTTTTGAAAATAGATTATCGATTGAGATTTCCAGTATGTGTATGAAAAGTGGTCAAGGATAATTTGCTTAGCTATGATGATCAGTATGTGCACAACATGAGTGTGTTTACTCAGGTAATATAGATTTGCATAGTCTCGAGGTTGACCAACTCTAGAAAAAGTAAAATATGTGTTCTATTTCACAAGATTGGCTCACACATAAACGTGTCAAATTTAGTGATTGCCTGCCAATACGAGGTGTGAGAGACATAACTCTCTATCACAAGAACTATGAAGGTCGGTAGTTACGTCTTTGTGGCTTGGAGAATTCATGTGGCGGTAGAATTCTTGTAAGTTCTCACTTAATGATTTGCTTGTTTATAATGGTTGCTTGACCATCCATTATATCCGAGACTCTGGCTACTCTAGAGGTTTATTGTTTAAGTGAGGTCGCATGTGCTTTGCTGTACGCTGAGCACGTATTATGATATATCATCATTTCCATTTGCATTGACTTTTCATCCTGGTCGAGTCTGGCTGGTATGCAGCGAACATAATCGTCGCGTTCTTCTTGGATATTCTTATGAAGAATTGCAGTTCATATAGGAGATGGTATATGCTGGATTGTATACATAAAAGATATAAGGATTAGAAGTAAGCTTCAGGATAAACTGGCAACGCAGATGAGCTCGACTATTCATCGAAGTTGCGAAAACTATTTGGTAGTGGGGCGTACCTAGGATCTACAGTGTTGATGTCCAAAATTAATTGGCAGTGTTTATTTTAAGCGCTTGCATAAGGATTTTGTGAACGGCTGAAGATCACGTTGGACTTTGCATAATTTGACCCTTTCTTGTTCCCAAGATGTTCTTTTATGTTATTTATGTAAGCGTTACTGTTTTATATCTATCATTTAAGTGACATTACGATGCGATTATTAGCTGTATATGACAAGTAAAGATTTTTTTCATCATTCGATTTCTTCGTTGCGGTGAGAGATTTCCTTGGGCTTTTGCGATTTCCTGTTCTTGTTCAACGAAGCACTAGCATCAGTCCTGCAAACCACGAACACAGTGGTGCTCCACTGCAGTCTAAGACATCTTCAAGTCGTCGCAGACTGCATCAGACCATTTGCCATTTATCGTCTTTTCAGTCTGTAACCCCTATTTACTCTCGAGAGATAGCACGTACACTCCTTATCCTTGAGCCAGAGTGGGCGTGGCATTTGAACATGGCACGGAAATGGTTACTCGTGGAATAATCCAGTCTGGAACAACTGCCATCTTGTTCTGTGTTGGACAGAGACACGACAACAATTGTGTCAAGATAAAAATAGCTCACCAGAAGCATAGACACCTTCAGGTTAAGTAGAAGCATGCGGCCACGCCTACCCGATTTCAGGGATTTTGAGTATATGTATGTAGTAACCAAATGCACGTATGTGCTGTTTTCATTCACAAAAAAGCTCTGGTAGACTGGAACACTTAAGAAAAAAATCAAACAAAACAGATCTTCTTTATGTTCGGCAGTAGTGTAAACAAACGCATTTGCATGATTTGCTTTCGGCACAAACTGCAGTTTTAGGACGATGTTGACGTTGAATCTCCTGTTATCCACAGAACCTATAGACGAATATGTAGAATGTATTATTGAAGAGATTTCATGGAAAGGCTAAGTCATCAGGAAAAATCTACCTCTCTTTTACAAACGCAACAGTTCTGTTTTGGGATATTTTCGGCTTTATTTCAAGTATTCGCCCACTGGTATTAGCTGCTGCAGAACTTGTTTATTGCATTTATATTCCACGGAAAATATTTGATAATTAATTTTTAATGATATATAGTATAATAATAAATATAATATAATATAATATACAATAAAATAAATAATAAATAATATATAATACAATAATATAATAATAAATTCAATTTGACCTTCTCGGGTATCAGTTCTTCCACACCCGATATTCTTTTATGTTTAATAACGGTAAGCGAACGAAAGTGGCGGAATCTTGCGTAAAGGCGTTTTTTGTCATCGTCGGAATGGCTGATGCTATGAATGGGTTGAGCGATGCGTCAAAGTGAAGGACGTTTTCAAAGTGCAAGTGGAAACTATTATTGTGTAGGACCTACACCTTCTAGAATAAGTTTAGCAGAAGAGCATGTAAATTTCAACACTTGTGAGGAGTCAGTGAATAGCGACAAATTCTCTAGGAAATTAAATTTTCTCAGAGTCTTTCTCACAAAAAATTCTATCAGAAAAAGTTGTTCATGGAAAACGTTTGCAAAGTCGGGAAGGCTTGCAACCTCGAGCGACAATCGTTTAATTTTATTGAGCTCAAAAGTTTTACTTCTTTTGCTCCAGTAAAACTGTAGGATCTTTGCTGCGTCTACCAGTAGCGTAGAAGATAGCCCGTTACTCAACACACAACTATAAAAGAGTTATCCTCATCAACAGTTGAAGCATGTGTGGCAATGTCAGCGAAGGTGGGGAAGGGCGTGTACAATGCATAGGGTGGAGGGTGTATTTGGGAGAACAAAAAGGCGTTTTTGAGTGTATCCAAATTTTTGAGAATATGTGCAGAGAACTTTTAGCTCAGCGACCCACTGGGAAAATTAATCAAAATTTGGCTGCCAAGATTTAGAAGAAGAAGCAGGGTACAGCATCGTGTGCGAAACCTATAGGGGGTCGTACCTGGCCGCTGGGGAGGGGGGGGGGTATAATCTCAAGTGTCACTTCAGACGGGCATAGCTTCGACATTTCAACTAGTTGATGAGTGAGTGGAGTCTATAGAACAAGATGTTACAAAAAAACTGAAGTTTATTTTATGAGTGTATTGCGTTTACAGATTTAAAATGCCGTTAAAGACTACATAGCGTGAACGCTCATAACACTATTGAGGGATCGTATGAGACTATATCAGCCCCCAGATTCCGAAGGTGGTCGTCGAGTCCCAGAAAGCCCTGTGCTCAACAATGCCGCGGCGCACATGGAGAGATCTACGAGGCGCCGTGAAACAAGGCTAATTGCCCATGTCTCTCGCCCGAGCCTGCCTTTTGCGGCGGCAAGATGTCCCGCCGTTCTGTGAAAGCATCAACGTTGCACTGTTAGCCAGCGGCCTGTCGGCGTGCGAATGCACGCATTGCGGCCACTCACCCAAGGTTGCGCCACAAAATTACTCGTTTGAGACACAATGCGCGCTAAATATCACGATACGAAAACGCACAATCCTCCATGATCGCGGATAACCGAACACAACTACCTCTGAGGTGACTGACAAATACGAGAGACAGTAAGAGAGAGTACTGTAGCGGGCTAAGAACTTCGAGTACTGGCAGCCACTCGGCTGTCATCTGCCAGTAATCAGCATCACCCGGTTCCGCGCAATCCCTACAGAAACAAGCATGAAAAATAACAAACACCTAAAGCTGTCCGCAAATCTCGGTATATCTGTCTCTAAGTATTTCTATACTATGTCGTTCTGCTGCGCTCTCAGGATATCCGTAGAAATTTACAGAGCCTCATTATCTAATTGCCTTTCCTTGAAGTTTATTCTCCATGTTTCGTAATTAGTGTAAACACACATTTACACGATTCGATTGCTGCTTCATCGCGCATAGCTCTGTGTGCATCTTCATTTCCTTGTTACATGGGATTTTCGAAGCACTGAGGCAATCCACTTAAAATGTATTCCGCATCGTGAAATTGCGTCCGCTTGTATTTAAACTAACGATATGCCGTTTTCAGTTTCTTATTATTCATTGTTTCGGTCGAAATACGATGGACCTCCGCGAGGCATTGTGGCGAGAACGTGCAACACTGTGTTGCACTTTTAGATCTTCTCATCTTGAACCCGATCGTGTCATATCTTCTGCTTCTTATTTGTAGCACCTCCAAGATGTTATACATACGCATCATAGAAATTCGCGTTTTTTCTTGAATTTGAGCGCAAATTAAAGGCACTGTGCGTGTTCATGATACCTGGTGCTTGCAAGTGAGTCAGCCGCACGCGACAGGTCCGCGCTTGAGCAACGGATATTCAGTCAACGGCGAGAAGTCCACATGGGGCCGGACTGGTTGCTATGCCCGGCCATATTCTTCAGTCGCTAGCGGCAGATGCGAGCCAGTGGAAGCTAATTAGCGTTGTTTCAGCGGGCCTGTATCTCCATTGCCGGGTAGTAATCTCGATGCGTCGTTGCGGCACTAAGTGTTCAGTTTGGGCAGGGGGAAGAAGCCACCGGACCCATGCTCATCGTGACATCTGTGGGGGCTGATATCTCACCTACCTTGAACCAGAGCCCTTCGATAACGTGTAACAATAATGACGTCTATTTGTCTCAAAGAGGCTCCTGCTTTCACTGAAATTTTCATCTCCTCTGCGAACTGATTAAGTGACAGGCTGTAAGTAGTACGAGTTAGCGTAAAAAGCAAATTGTTGTCAGCAAGCGAGTCCTGATATGAGCACAGGTTTTCTGAAAAGCGATGGTGAAAATTGTCAACGAAGATTGCACAACAAACATAACAGGTCATCTACTGTCGTAAAGCATATGCAGATCAATTGGGTAGTGCGTGTAGTCTAGAAGAAATCTGGTAGCAGCGGATTGCTCTATATGGGAAATGGCGAAAAAACCCAAAGGAAAACGAAATACAAAATAACGGAGTCGTACTAACCTCCGAAGCAATGCCTTGTTTTCACCATCGACTTCTGCAAAAAAGCAATGTGTCCGACGAGTTGTCCCGCCTAGGCTCTTATTACGTGGGGAGTATGCAAAAGTATTGGCCAATAAGCGCTACCGTGTAGGTAAGATCGGTTGTATTAATGCCCATCGAATCCATTGCAGCACTCCAGCGGCATTTAGTACGCTCCCTAGAGCTATCAAACCATGCGTTACAAAGGTCATTTGTGGACACATGAGTAATATGGAACACGTTGCACGGTGTATACATATGATGACTAAAATCTCGAATCCACACTACCACAAGCGTCAGGAAACGCCGTCGTTCCGCATTGTTTGGTGGCGGGCGCGCGTGATGCGGCGTTCGGATCGATATGGTTATAGATCTTGATTGGGGCCCTATGAGAGGGACGGTTCCTTGAAAAGGCGCGCTGCGCAGGCCTTCATCAGGGGCGCATTGCCAGAGTCGATTTTCGGGTGGTCAGAGGGTAGCGCGTCTGTGCACCTCATCTAAAATATCTCCTGAACCAGGATTGGCCGTCAGTAAACTGTAAAAGGCTGGAGAGAAAAGACTAGGGTGATTTTAATAGGACGATTTTAAGAGAAAACGCAACAGTAGCACATTGGAAGGGATCCCGCGGCTTGGCATGCTGCTAACCTATTTATCAAAAGCCGCGCCTCTCAGACAGAGGTATAACCTCGCTGAAAAGAGCCCAGGACCCCTGGAATAGGTTTCAACAACTCGCGCCCGATTGATGATTACCAAACATTGAAGCGGTCGCACTTGCGATCGATAATAGCCTAGAATAGAACGATACACTGTCCTCCTGGTTGCGCATTTTGTTTTTTCATTTGGCTCCGCAATTTCTTTTATATTCTTTCCAAGTGTTTCGCTTCGTTGTGTAGAGCAATCTTTTCATGATTTTTCCCGTCACCGATCATTGAATGCACATTCTGGGGCCTGACTACGCTGACCTTGGGGCTATTTTTTCACGCATAGCCATGTTAGCTATCAATGATACACGTTAGTCTGTTTCGATGTGTTCCTTGCTACAAATTGCCTTGTCATAGGCTGTGGTTGTTCGAATCAGGTCGAGTTTTATTCTGAATAGCTAAAGACAAAATTGTATGGTAATTGCAGGCTGTCTCATTCTCATATGCATGAGGCTGCAATACAGTGCCTTTTATTGCCTGGATTTTGAGGCAGAAGTCCGCTCTCGAAAATCCAGATTCCATTTCAGGACGTCCATTCGTGTGAATATCTTCGGTTGTTCAGTTAGAGCAGGGGGTGGGTCGTGACTGGACGTCTTCTGAGGGCGGGGGGGGGGGGGGGGGAGTCGTAAGCACACCGCCATTTGCGCCGAACCAATCCCATGCTGTAACCGCTGAGGTAAGTAATAAAGTAAACTGATCCCGAAATATGCTCGGTATGGTCAACATAACAGGCGACTTTACCGGGATTACTTGCCCTCAACTGTCCCTTCTTCGAAATCCTGGCTAGATTTTTATTGAGCTTGTAAGTTAGCAAAATACCTCCAATTTCCGCCTCTAAGCGGAGCGGTAATGCCCCTAAGAGTTTATTGTGCATAACATCACCTGACCCGTTTTTGGATGAAGGATTAGCTGAGGTTCTTGGTAATTTTATTTTCAAATTTTCTTAGAATAGTTAAATTTAGTTTCTTACGAAGATCATCAGCATTGGCATCATTCCATTTTATGCATTGATTTTGACTTTTATGGTATATTTCGGGAATGCGACTGCAATTATGTTTGCTACAATTATACTAGGTAAGCTACTTCACAGCGGAACTGAAGAAATCCCTCGTGAAAGATTTCATTCGTTCTTTTTATTTCAGGCTCGGTAGCTATAACAACGGTATACGGGGCCTTTCGAGGAAGCAAACTATGTCTTGTGCCTTTCGTCTTTCTACAGGTACTATGACACCGCAATTTGTAGCCTGCTACAATTCGAACCTTTGGGAAATTTGACGAAAATAATTAGATGAATAATTGGTGTCCATAGTAATGCAGCTCCCATACATCGATGTTTTGTGTTCGCCGAAGATGTTGTTAACTGGGACTCTTTATTGAATTTGGAGTGACGTTTCAACTGGATCGTCACCCTCAGTGGTCTAAACATGGCTCAGGGTTTAGATGTTGCCCTCCATGTGTACCGACAAATGCCTCGACTTCGTAGCTTTTTTGACGGAATTCCAGAAGAATTACCGAAAAAACCCAGGTGGTCAAAAGAACGGTCCGCGATGACCCATAAAAATGCAAGAGTGCGGAATGGCCCGGAAGGTGGGAAGGTAGTACGGCCCGGAGTGAACAACCCTGTGCCAGTTTCGCGGCGGAAAGTTGTACGGTAAAGGAATTAAGGCGCTAAGTTGCCTCAGTGGTACATCCCTTTCTCCAGTGACTCCGCCTCCAGACTCTGCCTCCAAATCGGCCTTCCAGCCAAAAGTAATGCTCCCGAGCAAGTATCATGGAGTGGATGCATCCAATGCCTCTTGTAGAGTCATCGGGTTCATAACTGGGAAACAGTCGAGGAAGTCGTCCCAGCGCGCGGTATTAGGTTGTTTGGAAAGAAATGCGCGTTTGAGTCTAAAAATTTTTTACTATGAGAACGAAATTAAACAAGATCAATTCAAAAGATAATCTTCATTACTATCAATGACTTGTTGCCAACGTTAATGCAAGAATGGATTCCTCTTTCGAAGAACTCGGCCTGCTGCGACTCAAATAAGTTGGACACCCAGAGTTGGACTTCTTCGCAGTTTGTGAACTTTCTCTCGGCCAAGGAGTGCTGCATCGACTGGAACAGATGGTAATCGGATGATGGCGGATGAGGCAGAACTTCCCAGCCCAATTCCTCAATTTTTTTTCCAAAGTGATTTTCGCGACATGTGGACGAGCGTTGTCGTGGAGAAATTTTGTGGACGTCGTTCCGACGCCTTGACGAACTTTGACGATACGCGCTAGTTGATCCGCAGTTCAAATTGACTTTGTTTGATGTCCGCCGTAAATTTCTGAACCCGAAATCCCGATATCGTTAAAGTATTAGGTTGGCTGGGAAAGTTCTGGCCATTACTTTTTTGACGAACCCTAAGTATTCGCTCTATTACCATGAAGAGAGAGGGCTCAACGGTACATTGTGAGCTATTAATGTTTTTGTTTGTTAATCTGCTTGTTGACCAGCCGTCAGTACGCGATCAAAGATTTTAACAAGAATTGCTGATTTTATGGCAAAAGTCGGACACCGGACGGGATTCGGAACGCCGCACTCTTTGCTTTCCGTGATAGCCCTGCCGTTCCTTTATTACGCTACGAGGCTCACTTCTTGACTCACTCAAGTTGCTCAATGGTTTTTGTGCATTGCCTTCAGCACTCACACGTTCAACGTGATGAGCGGTCTAGCGCGAATCTGCAGTGAACCGCAAAGGCCGAGGCGTTTTACAAGTTTAAGCTGTGAGCATTTATACAATAAGGATTGATCTGTATTGTGTTCACTGGCTTCGGCTCCTGGCTCATCCCTTATTTCTGCGCATTAATGGACAAGAATGTCATACAGTACCATTCAGCACAGACGCCCTATCAAGCGCTTCCTTAAACTCTTTTCTTCTACACACCTGGAGCCAGCATGAGCTGTCTGCGGCCAGAAATAATGGAGCTGACACAGGAGGACAAATGTCTACAGTCATTAGGTATATGCTTCCACCGACGACAGCTCTCAGACCGCGGAGCTAACAGTTTGAATGGAAGAACCGTGACGTCGGGCAGTACCTGTAAACTTCGCTCTACGATAGCGGTGGGTCGGAAACCACCTGGTAAAGAGCGTGCTCTCGGATCAACCGTACGCAAAGGCAAAGCTTACGAGATCTGAAAGCGAATCGTCAGCAGGGGCGAATCCATCCGGCACAGTTCGCGTACTTCGAACGACTGGAACAAGATTTTTGGTGCGCACACCCCATTCAAAAAAAATTCGAGCCGTACTTCATGCAAATAGAGCCTGGTTATGGCTACTCTCCTATTGCACCGGGTTGTGGTCACAGAACATTGCTCTTTCTGACTGCTAGTCTTCTCTCAGTATCCAACCGTTAGTACAGGCCGGAGAAACCATCCACACTTGAGCCAAGTCAAAAGTAGAAGATGTATGTCATAGCTTTGCGTCGCTCCGGCCGTGCATTTGATTCACCAGCAAATGGCATCCACGAAAGCTTGTCTCAAATCTCGGAGTGATCTCTTCATATAACATTGCGTATAATTTTGAATCTTGTACCGCACTTCTGCTGTAACGAAGAAAGTCTAATTTGAAAATAGTGGGACAGACTTTTCCGCCACCTACTACAGCCAAACCTTTTGCTGTTCATCAAACAACAGGCATTACCTTTTTGCGGGTGTATCAATCCCATGTATCGGTGTCGCGATAAACCGGTTTCGGAGTATCACCGGGTCTAACCACGGTCTTTTCCGCGTTGCGTTGTCGTAGCAGATCGTGTCTGATACTGAATGTAACAATAGAGGTCGAAAAAACGCTACCCCCGCCTCATTTCTTGGAGCGACGAATGAAGAATTCCGGCCATTGCCACTTGTTGCCTTGTTGCGTCGCTGTCAGCTGGTGCGCACCCAACTACTACCCAACTTTTTTCGTTCAGAAAAAAATACAAGTGGATGCATGAAAAAGAAGAGGTGCACAATAAAAATCCCTTTCTAAAGATAAAACTGTTTTGGAAAATCTTCTATAGCAGGAGAGAAATAAATGGACAAATTCAACGCGCTTCAACGGCATTTCTTTCCGAACAACCTAATGTTTTCTGTGTTTCACCTCTACAGATGTTTTAGGCTAGAGGGCGCTTGACGAATGAGTTTCAAACGCTTCCTTCGGCATTTTTCCTCATAGACGGTTCACTTGGCAACTTTTTCCACATTTCTGCAGCATCATCTAGAATTTTTATCGCGGACCGTGTCTTTAAAACGAACATGACCGCCGCATGAGCGGAACGACACTATCTCTCGCTAATGCGAATTGAATTACACATATCCTCCTCGAAAGGCACATTCAAACTAACACAAGGCATAACTGATTATGCCGAGCTGGTGAGAAGTGAGAAGCTGATGAATACTGTGCATTCAGTTTCTGTGCCAACCTTTATCCTTAATCTAGCATGCTCAAAGCGTGAAAAGGCCTCGTGTCGAATCTTTTCTTAACTAATTCATAATTTAAGAGTAGGAGAAACCAAGGGGAACCGCGGGGAAAGTCGTGCAGAGAATTGCCTGTAGTAGCGATGAAAAAAAGGAATATCCCAGTCTTATAGTCTAGTAGTGGAGGATGAATTTTTATTGACCATTTGATCTCAGTTAGCCCTATTGTTTTTAATTTAGGTGGTGTTTTTTATTTACGATTTCGTCCTTCTTGGTCTGTTCTCAATCACTCTGTTTCGAACGGAACCTAATAAATCACTGGTATATGCCATTGACGTGTCTGATGCCATCCCAGCACATATTGGTATGTTTTCTTGTACTCTAACGACCAAAACAGACTCATTTTCTTGAAGATACACGGCTCATTACAAAGCAAATATTTAGCTCAACAGTGGCTCTTACATGCGAGCTAATACTAAGCGATGAGTAATCACTTGCACAGCGCTGGTGTTGGCAATCATGCTCGTGGGAACATCTCGAGAAATCGCCATTATCAAAATGGCTTCTGTCCTGCAAGCACTAAGAAAAATAAGGAAAGGAGCACATCTGGTGGATGAAGAGGAAGCCTCGTTGGACACCATGTTGCATTCTGGATGTTCCCCCCCCCCACCACTCCACCGACCATGACTCAAAGACGACAAATGCTATGAGACTTCTTATGACGGCAAAGGAAAAGTTTGACATGTAAGCGAGCGCAGCTGTAGATGGTGAATTTCCAAGAGCTCCTAAGCAACTGGTAATTTTAGAAGAGAAAAGTCTTTATAAATGGGTCATATATTGGCAGAGGGTGTATTTCTCGCGAAGCTCTCTGCTTTGACGGGACAATGAGTCAAAGGATGTCGCAACTTACCGCTCGACTCGTATTTCGCCCTCCCTGCTGTTCGGAGCGATTTCAGAGTATCGTGTGAAGAATATCGAATAAGTCACAAATATTATTGATCGGGGAATAGGTATTCACTACTGGTTATTGGAGTAATAGAATATGTAAGACTAATGATGCCGAAGGAAAATGTCAATGGGGACAAAGCCTCGATCCGAGGGCACAAAGCCATGTAGCTGTGTTCTGCCTCTACTTATATGGTTGAAGGCAAACAAGATATTCCGGCAATGTATGAATATCTGAGAAGGCTAACATGTGAATGTTTTAGAGAACGCATGAAAATCGGGAGTGCTTTATGCTTTGCAAGAATGAGTAAGCTCGGCCACTTGTATGTTTTGATAGAAGGGTGATCTTCGCAGGAGGGAATTGAGGAAATGTACACTTTAAATCCCTGAGATGCGGTAGGCGTGGCTGCGTACTTGAGCTGAACGTGGCGGCATTATGTTTTTCGTGAAATCTTTCCATCTGGGGGCCGCTGTACTCATGTACTCATGCCTTTGTCCAACACAGAGCAAGATGACAGTTGTCTCGAATTGAAGTAGCCCCGAGTAATCCACGCTATGCGATGCTCAAATGCCAAGCCTACTCTGTCCCAGGGATAAAAAGTGTATAAGTTTAGCGTCTCCAATGGTAGAATGCAAAAAAATGTAATATTAGCCTACAACCTCGTAGACAAGGCTATGAAGTCGGTTGTCAGTGACCGCCTAGAACAACAAAGAAAGTCATATCATTTGGATCGACGAGGTGTGTGAAAGAGCCTAGCTAAACGAGAAGAAATTAGTGATGAACATACAGATCAACCTATATCAGCTGTACCTAATGTTCTTAAAATTTCATTTTAGTATTGCTGGTTGCATCAATTCTTCTACTGTGTGCTCTACCACCAATCGTCTGGTTAGCGTACGTGGTCTATTTGGACATATTGTTCATAGCCGAACTTGATCGTGGTCTCGAATTTATGCGTGAGCTGAATGAAAATGCCTCTGGAGAAGAAGCGGCGCCAAAACTCAATGCATTCTGATTGTAATTGTAATTGGAACCGCTCTGCTTCACAGTATCTCACCGTATTTATTTCATTATGCTCAGGGAGACATTAATAAACCATTGCTGAAAGTTGTTATATTATTACTGAGGAGATATTGATAGATCATCGTTGAACTATTTGGTAAAAGATCGTTGAAGTAGTACCGTATCTCTCACAAATAAATCTTGTTCCGTAGTGTAGATAAACAAAATATTCCACTTAAGCGAGAAGTAGTGATTTGACAGGAAATGAATGAAATGCTAATTAGCAATGCTGTAATTAGCAGTACTGAAGTACTAATAGCAATTCTCAAGAAAACAGAATAGCTACCTTTGGGAATTATGGTTCCTGCTTGCACCTGTGTAACCCACCCATTCATCCATGCAATTCAGAATGAATACGTAAAATGCTTCTCACTGAAACGGGTTCACAGCGGAACGGTAAGTTCTTAAAGAAGTGACTACAACCTGCGGCCAAGAGGGAGCTACGTGCAAATGATCATGACGGGTCTTTGTAGACTAACTTAGAGATTCATTTTATATCTCTTCAGCGGCATCAGAAAGAAGCATGAAATATTAGATAAGGGAAATGACAGGTAGAACACTAGGAGAGATAGGTTGAACAGTCTCAGTTCTTGTCAATGACTTCCTGCCACCTACCCGGTAGCTGTTGCTCACCTTATATCGGCCATCTTCAACTCTAAATTTAACAATGTACGCTTAATATTTTGATTTTTGTTGCAAACTGCTTCGCTAAAAGTGGGTCTCATTTCAAGTGATGGATTTGGAACTGCCAACAGCGCAGTAGTACTTAAACTGTTATCTGTAACGAGTCATAGAATGTCCGAAATAACTGAATTTATGACTGCGCATCCGTCTTGGCCGAATTACTCTCCCGACGGACTTTGTGACTTTGTCCTCGTTACTACTGTCAATGAGAATCTTTTGAACACGTCGGGACCTCCTGTTCATATTTCCCCGTGTATAACAGGGTGTTTAATTTTATATTCATTTGATGTGCATATAAGTAATGCAGTGCAAATTTGTATGCGTTCTGATTAAACCGGAACAAAGACTGGCATATTTGACGTGCGCGGCTCAATTACCGTACGCGATCTGGGTCAGTGAGTTATTAAGTGGTGACCAAACTCACTTTGGACTATCTTCAGCCTCACTGCAGTTCTTGATATGCTAAGCTGTACTTTTACAGTTTGCCTCTTTCTTTTACAGTTTGCCTACATATACGTTCTCACCTAGTTTACCCATTTTCATTCACTCCATCAGATGAGTGTGGATTTCTGAAATTTCGGCTCTATTTGATGTATTTTGTGGCTCTGACGCTGGCCTGTTTTTTGCTAAGCGGGGCTAGAATTGGATAAAAACGCCCCCTCTGAATTCGAGTTTGTACCCTTTTTTGTGCATGTGCGTTTGACTCCTCATCATGTCGGAAACAGTCAGCAGGTTCTACTCCAGTACAGGTTATATACGTCAGAGAGATGCCATCGCTCCCTACTGTTTTTTTACAACAGCTACAACTTTTTCCTTGGTGTACCACCATGTAACTAATATCGATGGCTTGGAAGTACAAGTACGTGTGTAAGTTAATTGCGATGGGATAAGGATCCTCTGCTCAACTTTCCTTTTCCTGGGGGGATGGGGAAGTTACCTTCCGAGTGCTTTTCTATAATTATAGGGAAGAAGGTCCATTTTACTGAGTTCACATCGAAGGGATTTTTCATGAGTATGCGTATGATTACGAAGGTTAATGAGTATTTTCTCTCTGTGCACAACAAATGTGGACCTTTCTCAGTTTTTCGTCATCGAGCGATCATGTGCTTATGATACTCATTTTGCTTCCGTTGTCGACGACTTCATCCGCATTTTACGACAAATATCGTAAGTTTTGACTTTTGCTCATGTGATTACTAATTTTTACTTTGAGCTTTCACATTTGAAAACTGCTCGCACTCCACAAAATCTAGAGATCTCAAATCCCTTTGCAACACTAATGGGCCCATCATCATCGCCTTAGTGTGCAACAGCAATATGAGGGAGGTGGCGCACAACTGTGAACTACGAGGGAGAAGTAGGAGATTCGTGAAGAGAACACCAATGAAGAACTTCTAAAAATTCCATGAATAGGACCCTCCCACACATTGTACGAGTTTTTCGGCCGCGTGTGCCCTCATATGTGCAACAAACATCAAGTAAAAGACCCGGTTAGGAGAACAGTGATTTTTCGTTCGAGAAATATTGAAGGAGGTCTCTCAGATCATGTGGTTGCTTTTATAAGAGTTTGTTGCATTTTGTGAAGGCATATGCAATGACCACAACGGCCATGCATCTGACCCTACGAGAGTCAAACATGCGTTTTGATAAAGTGCTCCATTACGTGATGGACCCTCCTAATATAGTAATTATCTGCGACTTTCGCATGTCCAGCACTTCGGTGACCAATTTGACGCAAGCAGAGACTGCTTGTATAACGAGTCGTTATTTATTTTCAGTGTTATTTCATCCATTTTAGCATTGCTATGGCAATTTTTTTTCTTCACTCTTTCTACAGATATTCCTAGATAGAGACGATCCTACTACCTGAATTACTTGAACCTGTTGTTGGAATGCTATAGCGCTCCAATCTTTCCGCATTCGATCCAGGTGCAGGTTTCACCCCCCCCCCTCGCAGCAACGGCAATCACCTCTATTCTCATTTTCTTTTTCTATTTCTCTTTTACTTCTCTTCTATTTTCTTTTTCTATTCTCATTTTTTTGCGGTGCGACGCATTCTTACATTCTCTCTCAAAAGCTGCTGCCGCTTCTTTTTCTCCTTTCTCCAAAATGAAACAGATAGGAGGTAGATTCTGCTTTCGTCAATGACCTGCTCACAATCAGCGTCCACGGAGCGCTTGAACTCCCGTTGCGCCCCTGCTCCGAATCCTGTTGGTACTCGCATTTGTATAATGTTTGGCTTCTGAAATAAGTTACAGTGTCCCTACACTGCTCAATTCATAATTCTTGGACTTTTTCAAACAGATCCACCCATTGAGATTGCTAAATTTCTTTTTGAGACCTTACTTACTGTTCTTTACGAATTTTTTGTCTGCTGTAGGTCTTTCAGGAGATATAATACAATCGCTTGATGATTGGGAACGCGCACTCCTCCGCGATTTTGTTCGTGGGAAAGGACGTGGCAGTGTCTCGCGGATTCCTGTCGAGTTACTGAACGAATCACAATCAGATTTGGATACAACACCAGATGACAATTTGGTTTCTGTGAGTTTCGCACTTACTAGTACTCACTGGTACTTACTAGTACTTTGAGATCTTGAATGCAGGCTCCGCGATGAGATGCGAAGTTGATCTTCCTGCACAAGCAATTAGCTTTGTCCGCAGTGGGTTTACTATCGGAGGCGAGATTCTGGCTCTGATTAGAACAATGGAGCAGTTACAAAATTGTGCTAACTAGAAAGTTGAAAGCACGGTTCGCGATCAGGTATAGAAGCTGGAAATATGGCGTTGGGAGGGTGGTCTGCGCCGAACAGCTTGTAGCGGTTTTGCGCCAAAAAATTGTAAGGGAGGGGCGCTATAGCGCAACACAGATCCACTGATGACTCCTTTTTTTCTTTGAGACTCCGCTCCAGACCGTCCTTCAAGGCTGCGCTGAAGGGAAGCCTGCAGGCACGAAAATGCCATTTGGAGAGATCGTATTTGTACGCGTAACACGACTTCGTATTTCAGGGACACGGTCCCTGGGCCATCATTGAGGGCTGTAGAGTTGAGAGATACAGTTAACTGGTCACTTGCACTTTAGGGGTCGGAATGGATCATATCTGACTCTCGCATTGTTTTTCTTCTGGTTTTCTTTTCACGATCGAGGTCGAGGCTGTCAGACCTTTTCGTCTATGTGCAGACTCGCTCAGATCCATCATCGTGGTCGGCGACATGATCGCAGGTTTAGCCTTCAGACCTATACAACACAAAATGTTAAATGATCGCAGACCAGCTCTGTCATTTTCGCAGCTTGAGGTACAGTCGTTCCATCCTTGCACTGTGATTAGGGAGCACTGTCGCGAGAAGGAGCCGCTTGAGACACTGTCTTGCTAGCCTTCTCCAGCCTTTTCGTTGAAACCGGCGTATGCCGACAAAAAAGTGCTATAGAAACGCCAGTTAACCAAGGATATATACAGTAATGATTTACATTTTGGCTCCTCACACGATGGCGTGCGAGATCGGTCGTGCGTGGCACCGCCGCCGACCGCAGCTCGCACTTACTTATGACTATCCAAGTTGCCAAGAGATGCCGACTGTATTAGGTTGGCGGGAAAGTTCTGTCACATTTTTTCAAACTAGGCTTTCTTTTTATAGAGATGCGTACAAGATCAAAATTATACAGCAATGTCATTGAGGAATCTCTGAAGGTTTTCGAGCACTTCTTGGATGTCATCGCTTCACTATGGAGGCTGGCACGACGCAATGCTGGGCATCATCTCAATGTTGACTTGGGCTCGAGTCGTGGAGGTTTTCTCGGCCATATAACGGTTATGTCCGAGAGGTAGCTAGCAGTTAGAATGAGCAATGTCTGGGGTACACCGGTGCAGGGGGAGAGCCATCCAGCTCTTTTGCATGAAGTTCGGCTCGAACTTTTTTGGACAGAGGGGGCTGCACCATCACGTTGAAGACGGACTGTGCGGACGAATTTTTCCCTCTGATCGACGATTCGCCTCAGCTCTCGTAGCTGCTTTGCATATGGATCGACCAAGGACGCAGCTTCTTCGTCCAGCAGTTAACCGACCCACAGCTCCCTCAGGCTAAGTTTACAGGTGCGGCTCTGAAGCTTTAGCGTCGTGGAAGGTTGTCTAATAATCGTAGACATCGTCCTTATGCAGCTCCATTATTTTGGCATCAGCAGCTCTCATTCTGGCGCCAGGGCGATAGAAGAATTTAAGGAAGCGCTTGGAGGGATCAGTGCCAGAGGTGGCGGATAACATGCTTGTTCATATTGCACGATAAGGAGAAGCAGGAGTCAAGCCAGTGATAGCAATAGAAAGACCATTCTTTGATGTATAAGTGCTCACATTACCGCATAACGCTCTTCAGGTAATTGCAAATATTTTGGGTTCAAAAATATATGACAGAACTTTCCCGCCAACCTAATACATGACATGTTATTCATTTCACTTTTCTTTGCATTGCAGCTTTTGGCACCACCGGAATCAGCACTTCGCGCGGGACCCATGATGAACATCCCGCAGGAGCTGAGCATATCTACTTTGACGAAGCATAAGAAGAAATTGGTTATTTCTTGGAATACTCCTGTAGCGTTGGCATACTATTCTCTAGAGAAGATCTCGATTTCAGCGAACCTTGAAAGAAGATCGGCCTGTGCCCTCCGTCATATCTCCTGCTTCAAAGGCAAAACGCCGACCGGCTACGACGACGAACAGTGCAGAACAAGTCGGAACTTGTAACATCGCTTTAGATCCGTGAATTTATTCTGTTGTGATAAATTTCAGAAGAGAAATAAGGCTGATTCGGACGAGCCGTCGCAAGAGACCTTCAAGGAGCTTTCCGGTCTACTTCAGGTGAAAGAGTTCGGCTGAAAAATCTCTTACTCTCTTACAAAAAAATTATTCGAGGATTTTGCCGTTTCTCTTCGGGCCATTTGAATCGAGTCAATGTAGCAGTGCAAAAACTGTTATATTCCAAGAAAATTGTGACATTCTGCGCAGGGCAGTCCAATGAAGCACATTTGCATTCAGAGCGAAAGGTTATGCGGACACTGCATATGCAAAGGATGGCTATAAATAATGGCTTGTCAAAAATCGTCCATCAAAGGCTCTTTTCCCACTTATTTTTCTTATCCAGTGAGAGCAGAAGGAGACTTTCTGAAGTACGCCTAACGACGGTTGCGAGAGTCCAGACAAAAGAGAGGCAGAGACGTACAGTGGTGCATCGGGCGTTTGACGAGGCGCGGTTGGGAGCGCAGCCAGAGCGGTCTTGATTCAACAACGATGTCATCCTGAGTCCAGTACAATTGGCGGAGAATCTGATCTGACTGTGCTCCAAGCTAGGTCGCCCTCTTGCACCTTATCGTTTTCGGGGATAGAGACTGTATATATTAGGCTGTCCGGAATGTTCTCAGCGTTTTGTATTACCACATTTTGTATACTTATTGCTGATTAAAATCTCATTCTCCCTTGCTCCTCAGTAGTGCATTCTGAAGAGAATTCTTTGCGCTATCTGATGGTTTAATTGCCGTTTCACCATTGCTTGATGAACCCCCTTTTCCCAAGACTTTTTGAAGCATGTCAAAAGAGCAAATTGGGTCAATCCGCAGTCGAGACAATTAACCAGGCGTGGGGGCCCAATAGTGTTGGAGAAAGCACTGTGCCACAATGGTTCGACAAATTTCGTTCTGGAGTTTTCAGCCTTGAAGATGAACCTCGTAGCGGTCGACCTAAAGCAATACCTAACGAGGATATGAAGGCGACTGTGGAGCTGACTCATCCCAAATAGTTCGAGAGAGTGCAGAAAAGCTAGACGTTGGCAAATCCACTGTTGCGGATGGTCTGAAACGCATTGGGAAGGTGAAAAAACTCGATAAGTGAGTGTCCTTTGCGCTGATCTGCATGGTTCCTTAATCCTGCGTTTCACACATTGCTATGAAACCACCTTTTCCCAAGACTTTTTGAAGCATTGCTCACAGACGCAGACTTTCAGACGACCAAATCATTTTGAATCCTATCAACTCACAACATCTCGGGGTCAAGCCTCCGCAGCCAGTCGGAAATTTTAATACGGCGTGCGGGGGCCCCATAGTGTTGGCAGAAAGCACCTCGTGCCACAGTTGGGTTCGACAAAATTTCCTCCTGGAGTTATTTCAGACCTGAAGCCTGAACTCTCGTCAGCTTCGACCCCTAAGACCATACCCTAACCGAACGGATAGCTGAAGGCGATTGTGAGCTTGCTGAACCTCCACAATAGTTCGTGACGAAGTGCCGACACCAGCTACGGCGTTCCCAGCGCACAATTCATTGTTGCGGGCATGGTCCTGAACACGCATTGGGAAGGTGAAAAACTCGATATAGTGAGTGCCCAGGTGCACAGTAGAATCCGCGGACACTTCCGGAGGTTTCTTCTTCACTGCTTCTTGCCGCAGAGACCACGGACCCCGTTTCGGCAAAACGCAATGTACCTGTGATTCTGGAAAGTGCGCATCATGTATGATGAAACAGACTCCCGTGCGCCCTGAATGCTGCGACGAGACCACCGCAACGCCATTTTCCTACAAGCCGAATCTCCTCACGAAAAAATGATTAATCGCATCCGACAGCACCCATGTGGTGCGTCATCGGGACTAGTGTCGATCCATATAACTTTCTGCCACCAGGGACCAAACTTTAGCAGCGGAGCCTACTGTGAAGAAAACGTACGATGAAAATGTCCGAAAATTGCAGTCAGCTTGCAGCAGCCATCTGTCAGAAAGAGTCCGGATTACTTTTGCTTTCGACACTGCCGCCCACATCGCTTTCACAGTCACTAGCATAAATTGAACATTATTGGTTGTGATTTCGTACCTCACGTCAAACCGAACTACAAACCTCTTCTAACATTCTTTCATGGACCTCCCTTCCTTGCCTACTGACAAAGTACTTCTCAGAG